>CM062291.1:110984250-111149332 GCA_031216915.1 Pictodentalium vernedei | reverse complement strand
TCAAATCAAGTTGCCTCGCCCCTTGGTAGGGCCACGCCCAAAAAGTGTGCATAAATCTTAAAAAATCTTCTTCTCATGAACCAGCGGTAGCAGAGACTTGATATTTGGTGTGTAGCTTCCTTTTGAGGTGTAGACTCAGATTTGTTCAAGACAGGTTCGAGGAACTATATCTGCCTTCGTTATGGGAGGGGCAAGAATTTTTGCTCTCCCCAAAATTTCTATTTTTCCAAACCGAGAGGCAGATTTGAACTAAAATTTGATATGAGGGCTTATGGGTCATAAGTACTTAATTTATGCCCCAATTTTTTTCCCATCGCCCAGTGGGAACTGCAGGAGCTAAACATAGAAAAAAATTAAAAAATGCCCATATCTCCAAAACTACACAGCACTGAGAATTCAACCCCCCCCCCCCTATTTACCACACCTTTCAATCCATATATATGACATATGAAACGAGATTTTTGAAAATGCTGGAGCTTGATTGAGAGTTCCCCCTATCTCAGAGAACTCTTTTCCTTCCCCCCACCCCATCTTTGCATTCCAGTGCCCTGCTAACCTAGGTGACACGCTTGTCATATCACACTTGACACTCCCCCTCCCCCTGCTACCCAGGAGCACTTCCCCCAAGGAGTTGATTGAACTCAGGAGTAAACACTACCAGGGAATGAATCCTGTCACTACCCTGAATAGAACCACATATCCCAGTCCCCATAATCTCCTTTTTCTGCACTAATATGCCTCACTCCTGTGATGCTGTAGAACTGAGCCCTCTTCCACATTCAGTATCTCTATTCCCGGCATCCTTCACCTTTCACTTCCAATCCTTGATCACGCTAGTCAATCTGACTTTCCCAAGAAAGGTGTTCTCAATGATGTCTATCATCATTCTCATTATTGTGCTCTTCCAATCCCCTGTTCTCTTTATTATACCCCACGCAATGAAGTTGCAGGGGTATAATGTTTTTGACTGGTCTGTCCGTCAGTCAGTCCTACTTATTTTCCGGACTTTTTTTCTATACGCTTCCAGATATTGAGCTGATTTTTGGTATGTGAGTCTAACATGGTGGCCTACAGATCAAGTTTGCATTTTTTTCTGCTCCACTGATTTTTACCCGAAATTACGGCCCTTGAACTCTGAAAAATTCATCAAAATTACAGTTTTCCGGACTTTTTTTCTACACGCTTCCAGATATTGAGCTGATTTTTTGGTATGTTAGTCTAACATGGTGGCCTACAGATCAAGTTTCCATTTTTTTCCGCTCCACTGATTTTTAACCGAAATTACGGCCCTTGAACTTTGAAAAGTTCATCAAATTACAGTTTTCCAGACTTTTTGTCTACACGCTTCCAGATAATGAGCTGATTTTTGGTATGTTAGTCTAACATGGTGGCCTACAGATCAAGTTTGCATTTTGTTCCGCTCCACTGATTTTTACCGAAATTACGCCCCTTGAACTTTGAAAAGTTCATCAAAATTACAGTTTTCCGGACTTTTTTTTCTACACGCTTCCAGATAATGAGCTGATTTTTGGTATGTCAGTCTAACATGGTGGCCTACAGATCAAGTTTGCATTTTGTTCCGCTCCACTGATTTTTACCGAAATTACGGCCCTTGAACTTTGAAAAGTTCATCAAAATTACAGTTTTCCAGACTTTTTTCTACACGCTTCCAGATATTGAGCTGTTTTTGGGTATGTTAGTCTAACAAGGTGGCCTACAGATCAAGTTTGCATTTTGTTCCGCTCCACTGATTTTTTACCGAAATTACGGCCCTTGAACTTTGAAAAGTTCATCAAAATTACAGTTTTGCAGACTTTTTTCCTACACGCTTCCAGATATTGAGCTGATTTTTGGTATGTTAGTCTAACATGGTGGCCTACAGAACAAGTTTGCGTTTTGTTCTGCTCTACTGATTTTTACCAAAATTACGACCCTTGGACTCTGAAAAATGCATTAAAATTACAGTTTTCCGAACTTTTTTTCTACACGCTTCCAGATATTGAGCTGATGTTTGGTATGTGAGTCTAACATGGTGACCTACAGATCAGGTTTGCATTTTGTTCCGCTCCGCTGATTTTTACCGAAATTACGGCCCTTGAACTTGAAAAGTTCATCAAAATTACAGTTTTGCAGACTTTTTTCCTACACGCTTCCAGATATTGAGCTGATTTTTGATATGTTAGTCTAACATGGTGGCCTACAGAACAAGTTTGGGTTTTGTTCCGCTCCACTGATTTTTACCAAAATTACGGCCCCCATAGACTTTGAAAAGTTCATCAAAATTACAGTTTTCCGGGCTTTTTCTCTGCTTGAATTCTTTCAATACTGTTGAAACTACAGAACACTGTTTTCTGCAGTATTTCTAGAATCTATGTTTATTTTTAAAAAATGATTAGAGCTTGAAATATCGGGGCGCGTGAGGTATGTGAGCGTGCTCATAAAGGTTCTATATTTATGAGCAAAAATTGTGTTTCAAATCCACATTTGCAATTTGCCTTCGATATATATGCAATGAGACAGATTAGACCATCCAATATGACAGACAGATGTCAAAGAACAAGTAGGAACCTCCTTCATCTCCCACAGGGGCCATACATAAGGGTCCAACCCCTTACCTTGGCTTAACCATCCCCAAGGAGAAAGCCAAGATGGCACAGTGCCAGCAGTTTTGTCAACAATGGACAACTTTTATCCAGTCTGACAATTGGACGTATAGGATAAAAACTCCTTTTATCACAGGCCTGCCTGACAGCTTGAATCTGGAAACCAAATTGCAAGAACTGGTTAACACCCAGTGTCAAGTGACACGAGAGACTATCTTGAAACATTTCGAGGCCTACAGGGAGAGTGATTTTCAAGAACCTGAAACTAGTGATGATCACCCTGCAGCCCTTGCTGCCAAAGTTTCAGTAATGGTAGCCAAAACTCTGCTTAAACAAACCAACCTGGAAATAAGTAAAAATTAAGGCGTGAACCACTCAGCCATATCAACGGTCCTTTTCAGGGCCATCCAAATCCTCAAAAAGAGTACCTTATCACAAAACACAATTTGATTTGCTGTTTTGAACAACAACCCAAGTTGTGGTCCCTCCTGTATGCATTTTTGCCAAACCCCCATCAACATGTTCTCAAACCAACCCTCCTTTTACATGTGAATTTTGCTCCATATCTGATACAAGAGAAATGCCCCCAAGGCACAAGAGCAGTGCCTGCCCTATCAGGTAATATTACAAGGCCATCTCCCGGTATGCTACTTTGTGCCCCCCCCCCCCCCGGTCCCCCTCCCCACAAACCTATGTAGCTTCCCTATTGACCCCATTGATATCCTATCCAGCCTCTCTTTTTTAACAAACATATCAAATTACAAAACATCCCTTTTTTTACTGTAATTGGAACGAAGGAGGTGTTTTCTTTTTACATGACATTGTTGATGGAAACTGTAATTTCTTCATCTACAGTGTTTTTACAAATATATATGGCCTAGACATGCCATTCACCACTTACTATG
Source organism: Pictodentalium vernedei (assembly GCA_031216915.1). Taxonomy (NCBI): domain Eukaryota; kingdom Metazoa; phylum Mollusca; class Scaphopoda; order Dentaliida; family Dentaliidae; genus Pictodentalium; species Pictodentalium vernedei. The sequence continues at coordinate 111,145,824 of CM062291.1, read as the reverse complement.
GTGTTATCAGGGCGATATCCACTGAAAGGAAAAAGTTATTCGAAAATCACACGAAAATGTCAGAAGCTCAGAACTGTTCGATATCCACCCTAAGATCATGTATAAAGTCAAATGATACTTTTATAGTAAGTTTTTGAATAAGTTTGCAAAACGGCCCATACTTGCACAAAGTGGCATACTTCTCTGCCCAGTCTATAAATGAAGAAGACTGGAAATACATACATCATCACATTTTCACTTTCACAGAGATGCCACCTGTCTACAGTCCTTACAATTTAAAATTAATCACTGTATTCTCTTTACAAATGCTGAACTCTTTAAGGCAGGTCTATCTGAAACAGAACTATGCCCATTCGGTGGCAATTTTAACGAAACTATATGCCACTTGTTTGTCGAATGTTCCTGTGTCCAAAACTTTTCTAATACTACTTCTTCAAAATCTTAGGGAAAAATGCAATTTAGACTTCACAATAAATGACAGATACACTCTTTTAGGGTCCACCTCAGTATCAGAAGCTTCTGAACTTTTGGATACATGTTTGATAATTTATAAAAAAATATGTCTATTCCTGTAGCCGGAGAAAATACCTTCCAACCTTCTAAAACTATAAGGAAAGTCTTAAATTTGATAAAAGCATCGAACTGTTCTCTACGTATCTCTATCTCATCGGCAGGGAAGACAAAGTTTAGAAAAATGGAACTGCATCTCCCTAACTCTTATCTAATAAATCGCATATAAACATCAATATACATTACAATTTTCAGCACACAACTTTGAATTTGCCAAAGGCTTCAGAGAATATAAAATTGCTCCATTGAGTTTTTAAGACTGCTAACTTTGTTGTTTCTGTAGCTATTTGTAGGTTGTGGAATTGTGTTTGTCTTTACAGATCTTATGTTTTCAATATCATTTAGTTATTAGATGTTGTATACTCTAGAATAAAAAAAAATAAATAAATTTCATGAACCTGAATCTAGTGATGATCACCTTGCTGCCAAAGTTTCAGTAATAGTAGCCAAAACTCTGCTTAAATAAACGAACCTGGAAAAACGGCAAAGATTAAGGCATGGACCACTCAGCCTTACCAACAGCCCTTTTCAGGGCCACCCAAATCCTCAAAAGGAGTATCTTATCACTAACACACAATTTGATTTGCTGTTTTGAACAAATACCCAACTGGCCGTGGTCCCTCCTGTATGCATATTTGCTCAACCCCCATCAACATGTTCTCAAACAAACCCCACCCAGGCTAATACAACAAATTTCCTTTCCTCCTAGTACGTCCTTTATATGAGTGACCCTCCTATTACAGTTGAATTTTGCTCCGTATCTGATGTAGGAAAGATGCCCCAATGCACGAGAGCAATGCTTGCCCTATCAGGTAATAAAACTGCCCCATTTCCTGGTATGCTACTTTGTACCCCCCGTCCCAAAGGTGCCCCCTCCCCACAAACCTATGTAGCTCCCATATAAGCAATCCCTGATTTACCAGCAATCTGGTTCCTCCTGACCTTAATATGCCTTCCATCCCCTGAGATTTATGCCTGGCTTGGGGTGGATTATTACACACAGTTATAATCATGATCAGTTCATTAAAAATAAAATTGTATGATTATTCTTTAGAAACTTTTTTTTTCTTTCCATTTGATCCATCATTAAATTACAACAATGTCAGATATACAAATAATGAGCCATGGGACATATTTACTATTCCATACCTCTTAGATCTCTATTTTTGGATTTAACCCCACAGTGTTATTTTAGAAATTTCTAAATAATTGATCAACCCCCCCCCCCCCCCCCCCCCCCCCCCCCCCCCCCCCCACAATGTAGGTTTGTACAAGTAAATAAGAGGGGCACTATACAGAAAAACTGTAGCCCCAAAATTATTTGGACCAAAAAACTGCGCAATGTATCAATCATCTGTACGTCTTTTTGTCTATTTACACCAACATTTTCCCTTGTATCTCAGCGACTGCTACTCCCCATTTGAATGATATGTTGTGTTGTGGTAGAGCATCATGTGGGAATGATACCTGTGTAGCGTGAGTTTCTTTCACACATTTTTTTCAGAGTTATGGCCCTTTTTCACTCTTTCGACTTACAAAGTTTTTGACGGGTCAGGGGCATTTGCACATGCTTTGCAATGCCCCTTTTGTTTAAAGTTGGCAACTGTATTCACAGACATTGATATTACTGCCTAGTATGCAGTGCAAAAGAGATTTCAAAACACCACCCATAAGTGTGCTTTTTTCTTATGGAGAGATCCCATGGAAAATGTTCAAAAGTGTGGGTTACAAATACAATACAAGGAAAATAAACCCATAAACTTGTTAGGAAAGATTTCTCTTCCCTTGTGTCGGTATGAGTATTGAGCGATGCATGGTGGCACACATTAGAAGCTCCATTTAGTCCAAAAAAAAAGAAAAAATTACCAACCATGCAACAAATAATTGGGTCAAGGGAAACTACAGTTCAAATCCTTGGAACCACCATGAAACTATGTCTCTGGACTAGAAACCATCGCAAGTTTAGTTTGTTCATTGCCGATTTGCATTCAAACATTTTTAAAATAATTGACTTTATCAAAGCTGAACAGACCTACAATGAAGCAACCATACTGTAGAACTATGGTTGAGGAAAAGTTGTTCCAAGGAGGAAAATGCAGGTGAATAAACAATTCTCATAAACATTTGAAAAAACATTTTAACCCTTTATCCAACGAATCGGCCACATCTGCGCGCGTAATATGCAAATTCAGCAGCTGAAAAAATGCTATTTTACAAAATATTTCAACAAAACCATATCATGTGACCCCTCTTTGGAACGAGCTCATCGAGCTCATTCCAAGGATGGGTCACATGATATGGTTGTGTTGAAAGTTTTTGAAAAATTAAAAAAAAATAATATTTAAAATAATAAATTTTGATATCGTCTGCATTGGGTCAATGTTTAAAGAAGGAAATACAGGACTATTGGAAAACTTGGACTCATACATTGTCACATACAGTTGGCTTTTAGCCCATTTTAGTGTAATCGGTTGTGTGAAATGTACATGTGGGTGTGGAACATGTTTCTTAATAAGCATGGATTATTTTTTATTCATGAAGTATTCATAGAGATGGAGTTAATTTCTCATCCCCCCCCCCCCCCCCCCCCCATCAGATTAGTAAACTGCATGAGGTATCAACAAGCAGAAACACACTTTAGTCTGTGAATGATTGATGTGAGGGATTATCACACTTTTCTCTAGGACAGTAACTGCCAAGTTTGCGTGAAGACCCCTAAATTTTATTATTGTGTTGCTGACATTTGAGAAATACTTCGACTACTCAGTGGTAATTATTATTTCTTTTTTAGACACATTCCCAGTTGAGAAACGCTGTCATGGCAAGAGACCATTGAAAGATGCATCTTGTGGAAAACATCAACCCAAATGTCCCAAGTCTCATTATTGCCATGTTGCTCGAGATAATAGTTTTGCTGTTTGTTGTTATAATTCAACTGATGATGGTATGAAAGTTATTTATATTTATCAATCATTTATAGTTATTTCATTGTCCACGTGTTTTGAATAGAAATTCCTCCAGAAAATATCCAAATTACCACGGTTGCATTTTCCAGTAAAATCTTGACTTCGTCTGCAGGCAGCCAAGACAGGTTTCTTGATAATGGTTCAACCCACGTTCATGAAACTTCATAGGTAGGTTGGTATCGGTGAGAGGAAGAACCCTATTAATTTTGGACTTGCTTGGTCAAAGGTCAAGGTCACAGTGACCTTGAACATAGTAAATTGTAAACTATTGATTTCCGGATGATAACTTGACTACGTGTTCAACCCACATTCATGAAACTTCATATGTAGGTTGGCCTTTATGAGAGGAAGAACCCTATTTATTTTGGACTCACTAGGTCAAAGGTCATGGTCACAGTGACCCTGAACATAGTGAATCAAAACAATTGATTTCTGGATGATAAGTTGATAATGGTTCACCCATGTTCATGAAAGTTCATAGTTAGGTTGGCATCAGTGAGAGGAAGAACCCTATTTATTTTGGACATGCTAGGTCAAAGGTCAAGGTCACAGTGACCTTCAACATAGTAAATCGTAAACAATTGGTTTCCGGATGATAACTTGATAATGTTTCAACCCTCGTTCATGAAACTTCATAGGTAGGTTGGCATCAGTAAGAGGAAGAACCCTATTTATTTTGGACTTGCTGGGTGAAAGGTCTGGGACACAGTGACCTTCAACATAGTAAATCGCAAACAATTGGTTTCCGGACGATAACTTGATAATGGTTTGACCCACATTCATGAAACTTCATAGATAGGTTGGCCTAGGTGAGTGGAAGACCCCAATTTATTTTGGTCTCACTAGGTCAAAGGCCAAGGTCACAGTGACCTTGAACATAATAAATCATGAACAATTGGTTTCCAGATGATAATTTGACAAAGGTTCCACCTAGGTAGGTTGGCATTGGTGCAAGAAAGAACCCTATTTATTTCGGAATCACTAGGTCAAAGTTCAAGGTCACAGTGACCCTTCACATAGTAAATTGTAAACAATTAGTTTCCGGATGATAAGTTGATAATGATTAAACCCACTTTTATGCTGTCACAACTCGACATTGGATCGGTGATCCTATCGGCATTTTTTTTTTATTCCCCACCAAAACAAAGTTTGCTGGGGATATAGAAATGGGTTCCATTCATCTGCCTGTCCAAATGTCCATCCATCCATAACAACTTTCACCCTTCATATCTCAGTCAGTGGTTGTTGGATTTAAATGATCTTTGGTATACTGATAGACCACCATGGGGGAAAGGATATTCACAAGTAACAGGTTTTGTCCATTTTTTTTTAGCTCACCTGAGCGAAGCTCAAGGTGAGCTTTACTAATCACTTTCCATCCGTCGTCCGTCATCTGCCGTCGTCTGGCGTAAACTTTACAAATCAACTTCTCAGAAGAAACCACTGGCCCAATATTTTTCAAATGTTGGGGTAAATGTTTATTACCTAATGTCAATTCAGATTTGTTCACCTGAAGTTGCCCCTCCTCCTGGGTGGGACCACGTCCCCAAGGGGCACCAGAATCTTTGAAAATCTTCTTCTCATGAACCAGCAGTAGCAGAGACTTGATATTTGGTATGTAGCTTCCTTTTGAGGTGTAGAATCAAGTTTGTTCAAGAGAAATTTGTCGGGCATTATTTGCCTTCGTTATGGGAGGGGTAAAAATTTTGGTCACGCCTAAAATTTATATTTTCTGAACCGTGAGGTCAATTTGAACCAAATTTGATATGGGATGATAATGGGTCATAAGTAGTTGATTGATGCAAAAATAAATTTTCTCATTGCCCCATGGGAACCTCGGGAGCTAAAAATAGGAAAAACCTTAAAACTGCCATATCTCCAAAACTACACGGCACAGAGAATTCTTATTTTGTATAAAGCTTACTTTTATCCAGTAGAATAGAATGGCTAAAAAAAAATCCCTATCGGTTTGATCACAAGGTACTTTTTTCAGGACTTTGAAAAAGTGCTGAGTCAGCACTTTTTAACACTGTAGGCAATGGGAAAAACATTAAAAAATATTCTTCTCCAGATCCAGCAGGCAGAATCTTTTGATATTTGGTATGCAACATTGTAGGGTGGATCTGATTCAAGTTTGTTCAAATCGACCCCCTGGGTTCATATTTGGGCTCAGTATAGGAGCCCGCTTTCGAACTTAGTGCATTTCAGGCAAATTTCTTAAACAATCTTCTTCTCCAGATCCAGCAGGCAGAATCTTTTGATATTTAGTATGCAACATTGTGGGGTGGATCTGATTCAAGTTTGTTCAAATCGGCTCCCTGGATTCATATTTGGGCTCACTATAGAAGCCCAAATTCAAACTTAATGCATTTCAGGCAAATTTCTTAAAAAATCTTCTTCGCCAGATCCAGCAGGCAGAATCTTTTGATATTTGGTATGCAACATTGTGGGGTGGATCTGATTCAAGTTTGTTCAAATTGGCTCCCTAAATTCATATTTGGGCTCACTATAGAAGCTCGAATTCGAACTTAGTGCATTTCAGGCAAATTTCTCCAAAAATCTTCTTCTCCAGATCCAGCAGGCAAAATCTTTTGATATTTGGTATGCAACATTGTGGGGTGGATCTGATTCAAATTTGTTCAAATCGGCCCCCTGGATTCATATTTGGGCTCACTGTAGAAGCCTGAATTCGAACTTAATGCATTTCAGGCAAATTTCTTAAAAAAACTTATCCAGATCCAGCAGGCACAATCTTTTGATATTTGGTATGCAACATTGTGGGGTGGATCTGATTCACGTTTGTTCAAATCGGCCCCCTGGGTTTTTATTTGGGCTCAGTATAGAAGCTCGAATTCGAACTTGGTGCATTTCAGACAAATTTCTTAAAAAATCTTCTTCGCCAGATCCAGCAGGCAGAATCTTTCGATATTTGGTATGCAACATTGTGGGGTGGATATAATTCAAGTTTGTTCAATCGGCCCCCTGGATTCATATTTGGGCTCACTATAGAAGCCCGAATTCGAACTTAGTGCATTTCAGGCAAATTTCTCCAAAAATCTTCATCTCCAGATCCAGCAGGCAGAATCTTATGATATTTGGTATGCAACATTGTGGGGTGGATCTGATTCAAGTTTGTTCAAATCGGACCCCTGGATTCATATTTGGGATCACTGTAGAAGCTCGAATTCGAACTTAGTGCATTTCAGGCAAATTTCTTAAAAAATCTTCTCCAGATCCAGCAGGCAGAATCTTTTGATATTTGGTATGCAACTTTGTGGGGTGGATCTGATTCAAGTTTGTTCAGACCGGCCCCCTGGATTCATATTTGGGCTCACTATAGAAGCTCGAATTCGAACTTAATGCATTTCAGGCAAATTTCTTAAAAAATCTTCTTCTCCAGATCCAGCAGGCAGAATCTTTTGATATTTAGTATGCAACATTGTGCGGTATATCGGATTCAAGTTTGTTCGAATTGGCCCCCTGGGTTCATATTTGGGCTCAGTATAGGAGCCCAAATTTGAACTTAGTGCATTTCAGGCAAATTTCTTTAAAAATCTTCTTCTCAAGATCCAGCAGGCAGAATATTATTTATTTATTTATTGATGTTTAAGGTCACATATTTATGCACAATGGCTAATCATGACCGTGGCAGTTTTACGGGTGGAGGAAGCCGGAGTACCCGGAGAGAACCACCGAGCAACGATGAGCAGCTGCCAGCTCCCCAACATCGTAACTCCGCACTGCAGCACAGGCAGGGTTAGATTGGTTGAAGACATGCGTACCATCGACGTGCAGTACGCCTTAGTACACGGCGTCATCGTTCCCCCAGGCGGGCAATGGAGATGAAGTGTCTTGCCCAAGGACACAACGCAGTTGCCGCAGGTGGGATTCGAACCGAGGACCTCTCAGCTTGCAGCCTGCACCTCTACCTACTGAGCCACCGCGCTCCCCAGCAGGCAGAATCTTTTGATATTGGGTATGCAGCATGCTTAGGGGGGTGAGATTCAAGTTTGTTCAAGCCAAGTCCCTGGGTTCATATTTGGGCTCACTGTAGTAGCCCGAATTATAACTTAGTTCAAAATGAGGAATTTTCTTTAAAAATCTTCTCAAGATCCAGCAGTTGGAATGTTTTGATATTTGGTATGCAGCATCCTTAGGGGGTGAGATTCAAATTTGTTCAAGCCATGTCCCTAAGTCCATATTTGGGCTCACTATGGGAGCCCGAATGATAACTTAGTTCAAAATGAGGAATTTTCTTTAAAAATCTTCTTCTTCAGATCTAGCAGTCAGAATGTTTTGATATTTGGCATGCAGCATCCTTAGGGGGGTGAGATTCAATTTTGTTCAAGCCATGTCCCCAGGTCCATATTTGGGCTCACTATGGGAGCCCGAATGATAACTTAGTTCAAAATGAGGAATTTTCTTTAAAAATCTTCTTCTTCAGACCTAGCAGTCAGAATGTTTTAATATTTGGTATGCAGCATCCTTAGGTGGGTGAGATTCAAGTTTGTTCAAGCCATGTCCCTAGGTGCATATTTGGGCTCACTTTGGGAGCTTGAATTGTAACTTAGTTCGAAATGAGGAATTTTCTTAAAACATCTTCTTCAGATCCAACAGTCGGAATGTTTTGATATTTGGTTGTAGCATCCTTAGGAGGGGGGGGGAGATTCAAGTTTGTTAAAGCCAAGTCCCTGGGTCCATATTTGGGCTCCCTGTGGGAGCCCGAATTATAACTTAGTCAATATGAGGAATTTTTCTTTAAAAATCTTCTTCTTCAGATTCAGCAGTTGAAATGTTTAGATATTTGGCATGCAGTATCCTTAGGGGGTGAGATTGAAGTTTCTTCAAGCCAAGTCCCTGGGTTCATATGTGGGCTCACTGTGGGAGCCTGAATGATAACATAGTTCAAAATGAGGAATTTTCTTCAAAAATCTTCTTCTTCAGATCCAGCAGATGAATGCCTTTGATATTTGGTATGCATCATCCTTAGGGGGGTAAGATTCAAGTTTGTTCAAGCCATGTCCCTAGTTCCATAAAATTTGTCTCTCATGATTTCATTCCTTTGTAGTGTTGATGAACCATTTCAAATACTTCTTTGAACCACTTTGGCCAGCAAGCGATTAAGGCTCCTTGGGGCCTCTTGTTTCTTTTCTTCTTTCTCTCTTCAGGGCCTCCTGATCTCCTCAGGTGAGGACTAGTGTGAGAGGGGATTCTCCCATCAAAGGTACTACCTCTTCCCGAGGAGGGTGGTGTTGTAATGTCATCTTCAGTCTTTAACTCCAGAGTCAGATGGAAGCTCTTGCCTATCTCCTGGATAGTCCAGGTGATAGGGCAAGAGACGCCCAGAGCTGATATAGTTTTCTTCAATCTCGCTGGTAGTTCCAGTGTTTCCATAATCATAATTAGGATGTTCACACTCTGAGGTCAAAAGCGCGAATGATGTGATCCCGAACTTGAACTCAAACTGACTGGAACTGAACTGAATGGAACTGAAAACTGGGTTTCCTTTAATAGGTCTAATTAACACCCTGTCAATCTATAAATAGATTCACCACTCACTGACTGCATTGGCATTATTTTGGACTCCATGTCAATAAACAATCTAGCCATGTGAGCCATAACCAAATATCCATATTAGCTTGTTTTTTCCCTAAAATTAATGAGTGGAAAAACATTGAAATCGTTTATGATTCTTTTCTTGTTTAGGGAATTAAATTAAAATTATACTCTTTAAAAAATGGATGAAAATGAAATGTGACTTATCAGATGAACAGCAGTAATGGTAGAATTACACATGCTCACACCAGCTTAACTTCAGTACAGTGTAACTATTACTATAATGTTGTCAAGACTTTTTTCAACTGTATTATGAGAATATACAACTCATTTTAACTCCCACTTTCAATTTTCCAATCAAATTACATGACTCTTCAACCAGGATGTTTTGTAACTGGGCAGCTGGCTGTTAAATGTGAATGATGACAGATTTTGAGATTGTGAATATTGATTACCCAATTATCATACTCTGATATTTTGTGACTGTGACCTCATTTCTTAGAAAAGTCAGAATTACATTGAACTCATATTTTCGATGATGCGATCCACAGGTGGCAGAGTATTTCAACATAGTACTCAAGAAAGGGGGACAAGGCCGACACAATGTGATCCTGGTTGTAGAAAGTCGCATGAAACCTCAGTAAACAAACATTCAATATCCTCTTCCCTGTGGGAACTCAGGAAAGCTGCAACTGTGCTTGTGTCAATATGACCATGTGACAGTGTGTCCTGTGACATTTTTGTCGGCACATAATGTGATCACCACCAAATCTCTAATGTTAGGCACCCCAAATGGGTTAGTGATCGAAAATTTGAATTTGATCTGAAACCTAATTATGTTTTATCCGAAATAAGGATCTTTTTTTTTTTCCATTTTGCAAATATTTACCATGAAAAAACATCAAAATTTCTAGCCAAGTCAAAATTTTCCAACAGATTTATTTCATTTTTTTTAGCTCACTTGAGCAAAGCTCAAGGGAAGCTTTAGTGATCACTTTCTGTCTAGTCCATATGTCATCCATCCCTCCACCCATCATCCATCCATCCAGCATGAACTTTACATTCTCAACATTCTGAACCAAATTTGTCATATGTAAATTCAAGTTTGTTCAAATGAAGGTGCAATTACCACAGGGGGCACCACAAAGGGTATTTTAGCACCCACCAATCTTTTTACAAAATTACAAATCTCTTGATATTTGATATACTGCATCTTTAGGATGGTCACCTTGAAGTTTGTTCAAATCAAGTCGCTGGAGTGAAATTTTGGGCTCAGTGTGGGCTTCTCTTTTTGCGGATTGGTAATTTGGTATAGAACATCCTTAGGTGGGGTGTCAGATTCAAATTCATTCAAACAAGTGTCTGGAGTCATATTTAGGCTCCCTATGGGATCTCGAACTTTAAGTGCAATATAAATCTTCAGATCTTCTAGTTAGCATGTTTTGATATTTGATATGTAGCATTCTTTAAGAGGTTCAGATTCAAGTTTGCTCAAATCAAGTCCCAAGAGTTATAAAATGAAACCAAATTTTTACTTAGTGCGGTATGGGGAATATTTTTTAAAAATCCTTTTCTTTATTTCCACCAGTCAGAATTTTTTGTTATTTCATATGCAGCAACCTTAGAAGGTTCAGATTCCAGTTTGTTCAAAGTAAGTCCCTTGGATCATATTTGGGCTCCCTGGGGGATACCATATTTTACCTCAGTGCAATATAAGGTCTATCTTTGAAAAATCTTCTTGTCCACAGGTCAGCTTCTTTTGTGAAACTGTATTGACATCACCTTTGTGGGGAGCTTCAAGTTTTTTCAATTCAAATTTCTGGGCTCATATTTGGGCTCCCTGTGGGCTCATGCATTTTAACTTAGTGCAGTGTGAGGAATATTCTTCATAGGTTTTTTTCTTCAGACCCACACAGAACACATGGAGAATTAACTATTTGTTTAAATGAATTGTGCCCACGCATGACAAGTCTGATTGTGGTAAACTTTAGTTAGATGTAAATGTAAGGGCATAAGATTAACATTTGCTCAAATGGGGATGACCAGGCCACTAGAGGCCCTAGAGGGGAGGGTGCCTTGAAAAATAGATTTGGAAGATGTTGAGTGGTTTTATTCAGAAAAATGAATGTTCACCCTGTTGTGGGTGAGGAGTTTGAGGGCATCCATTGGGTGGGTTTTTTTTAGTCGAGTTGTGATGACGTCAAACTCGACTTATAGTTTGATGAATGGCAGGCAGGCAGTCGTAAACAATTGGTTTCCGGATGATAACTTGATAATGGTTCAACCCATGTTCATGAAACTTCATAGGTAGGTTGGTATCGATTAGAGGAAGAACCCTATTAATTTTGGACTTGCTTGGTCAAAGGTCAAGGTCACAGTGACCTTGAACATAGTAAATTGTAAACAATTGGTTTCCGGATGATAACTACGGTTCAACCCACATTCATGAAACTTAACATGTAGTTTGGTCTTCGTGAGAGGAAGAACTCTATTTATTTTGGACTCACTAGGTCAAAGGTCAAGGTCACAGTGACCCTGAACATAGTAAATCAAAACAATTGATTTCCGGATGATAACTTGATAATGGTTCGACCCATGTTCATGAAACTTCATAGTTAGGTTGGCATCAGTGAGAGGAAGAACCCTATTTATTTTGGACTTTCTAGATGAAAGGTCAAGGTCACAGTGACCTTCAACATAGTAAATCGTAAACAATTGGTTTCCGGATGGTAACTTGATAATGGTTTGACCCACATTCATGAAACTTCATAGCTAGGTTGGCATCAGTGAGAGGAAGAACCCTATTTATTTTGGACTTGCTAGGTGAAAGGTCAAGGTCACAGTGACCTTCAACATAGTAAATCGTAAACAATTGGTTTCCAGATGATAACTTGATAATGGTTTGACACACATTCATGAAACTTCATAGGTAGGTTGGCCTAGGTAAGTGGAAGACCCCTGTTTATTTTGGACTCACTAGGTCAAAGGCCAAGGTCACAGTGACCTTGAACATAATAAATCATAAACAATTGGTTTCTAGATGATAATTTAACAATGGTTACACCTACGTTCAGGAAACTTATCAGTAGGTTGGCATTGGTGCAAGAAAGAGCTCTATTTATTTCGGAATCACTAGGTTCCAACGAGAGGTCACATGATATGGTTTTGTTGAATTTGCATATTACATGGGCGGATGTGGCCGATCCATTGGGTAAAGGATTAAGATACAATCACTGGATTATCAGATTTAGCAGTGTCCAACAGAGTTCTTGTTTTAAATCTGATCCCCAAAGTACGAAGATTATTTGTAATGCTTTGAGTTTCCTGCCCCTATACTCATGCAATTTAGTCATTTACATTTTAATACTGTCTGCTTTTGATGTTCTTGGTGTGTCCAAGCACAGAAAGAAAAGTGTAGGATAATAAACAAGGAATGATAAGGCCCCACAAGGTAGATCTTCTGTTACTCATTTTTTGTAGAATTGCATGTGGGCGGACGTTTTTTTATTTCATTTTTTTTTAATTTCTGTAATTATTTCTTCGCCATCAAAAGTTCATGTTCTTGGTTTGTTTTATATTTATGGCCTCATAATCTATGGAATAGCACCGGTGGTGGTTATTTTGTCCCTTGAGTGCAAGAAGGCCTTGCAATCCTAAAGTATTATAAAGCCTTGTTACACTCAAGGGACAAATTTATCAATTTTATTAACTTGGGTAAAATATCAGACATAAACCATTTAATTTTTATATATTGTTTCTATAACCCAATGACCCAGACTAGCTAGTGCTACCTCTAAGTTATCAAGGGCCAAACACAAATTTTGACCCCCTCCAATCCCCCAAATTTGCCTGCAAAACCGAAAATTAAAAGTCCTATCTGGCCCTCCATACATTTACTCTCTGCGCATGCGCAGCCATCAGGAAATGACTGGAATTGGCGCCAACATCATTTCTTATCAACCTACCTTACAATTGTTTACTACAGGCTTGCATTACAGTGGAAGACCCTAACTTGGAAAATATACTCTCTATTTGATCTTTCCCAAGACACTTTTTTGCCTCCGGTGTGTTATCGTTCCTACATTTCCGCCAATCCATCAGTCTGCCAGACTTTGACAGTCTTGGATCAGGACTCCAACTCCAAGCCGGCCATTTTTCATATGGAGACTCTGGAGTCCGTGTTGGGCTTATCGAGAGAGATGCTGGAATGCTTTCTCTCTTCAATCACGCCTCTGCTTTGCTGCTTATCTGCTCCCAGATAAGTTTGATGACGGGCAGGCTTTTTGTGTGTGCTGTCCAAGGTACTCATGCATCTTCTCACACGCATGCCTGTAACACGTCTAACTTGGAATTAGTTCGCAGGGACGCTGTGCTGGACACAAGCCGTTCTCTTCTTCTCTTCGATCTGCCTCTATCGGTGGGTCCGCAACTATTCCAGGGTTCCGTGGCGACGGTCCGGGATGACTCCCCATGTCATTCCATAGATCAGCTGCTGCTTTGTCAGCTTGATCAGCCTTCTGTTGGAGGCAGGGGTCGTCCAAAGCCTAACAAGTACCCTTCTGCTTCCTCTGCAAAGCCAAGGGCTGATCCTCCTGCCGCCACTCCTTACTCACAGGATAAGGGTAGGCGTCAACAGTAGTCACTTCGAATTCGTCCCAGGTTGAGGCATTCCACTAAGTTGAGAGTTCCTCTTCCAACACAAGTCCCTTTCAATGTTACACGTTGGGAACTTTTGATCATGGAGATAGGCAATGCAATCTCCTGTCAAAGGGGTGCGATCGAGGTCATCAAGAACATTCTTTCAGTGGGATTTTATTCCTGCCTGTTCTTGGTGCCGAAGGACGGCCGACTCAGACAGGTTATCGATCTGAGTTTCCTGACCCAGTCTATCATTGCTCCTAAGTTCAGCATGGAGGCTTTCAGGTCAGTTTGCCGCTCCATTCACCAGGGAGTTTTCCAGTTCAAGGCCATGCCCTTCGGCCTCAACCTGGATCCTTGGGTCTTCACCCGTCTGATGTCACATGTGTTAGTCTTACATCGCACACAGTCCAGGATGTCTTCTTCGGATTATCTAGTCGATATCCTCCAGAGGCATTCCAATGCTGCCTTTCTGGAGTTGGATGTCGACACACTGTTGAGACTGCTCATGTCACTAGGGTTCAGAGTCAACGAGGAGAATTCGGACCTGGTCCCTTCTTCGTCGTTTTGCCATCTGGGATGGGCTTCCATACTCAGCTGGATACAGTGGCAGTTTCCCCGACAAGGGCTGTTATTTTCTCAGCCTTTTGCCCTGACTCTGTCCCAGGCCATGTCCGCAACAGCTCGGAGTCTTTGCCGGCTGCTCGGTCACTGCGGTTCGGTGACGGATCTCATTAGGAATGGGCGGCTGCATGTCAGACCTCTCCAACACTTTCTGCTCAGTTGTTGGAGGCCGAATGTCGATCCTCTGGATCTGGTGCTTTAGTTACCGGAGTCTCTTCCTCGTCACCATCTCCCCTGACAGATGTTCAGTGGATTATGCAGGGAGTTCCCCACGTCCGACCGTGTTCGGACGGCAGTCTCTAGCAATCTCAGATGGGGTGTCACGTTGGATCCTCTAGGTCTTTCCTTTCACGGGTCATGGGACCACGATCCAGCAGCTCTTCATGTCAACCAGAGGAAGCTTCTTGCTCTTCTTCTGAATTTCCGACAGTGGAGCCCCCGCCTTTCGAATTGTCAGGTCCTTCTGCTGTCTGACAATTCGTCAGTGGTTGTTTACATTTGGAACCAGGGCGGCACGCACTATGTTCCCATGTATGAATTGGTTGGGGATCTTCTACTGCTCGCTCAGGATGTCAACATGGGAGTGGTGGTTCGTCACATTTCTGGTTGTCTGAACGTCCTAGCCGACTCCCTGTCCCGACTGGGCAGGTTCTTTTCCACCGAGTGGATGCTCTAGATAGCAGTGTTGGAACCATCAGGTGGACACTTTCGTGTCCCCGTGTCCAGATGCTCTGGCTTTTGCCGTGGATGCTCTGTCCCTCCTTTGGAATGGTCTTGTCGGCTTCGCCTTCCTGCCGGTTCCGATTCTGCCTCAGGTTCTAGCCCAGATACAAATGTGCAGATGTCGAATCATTTCGATCGCACCCCTGTCGCCTGAGTGGGTGTGGATCAATCTGCTCCACTCTCTGTTAGCGGCGGTTCCGGCATGTCTCCCTCTACGTCATGACCTTCTTTGCCAAGGTCCCCTGAGGAGGTTTCACGTCGACCCGACTTCATTGTGCCTTCGCACATGTCTTTTGTCAGGTCCTGTCTCCTCCATAGAGGTTTTTTCGAGACGAGCAGTGGACTTGCTTTTCTTCTTCAAGGAGGCACACCACTGGTTTAGCCTATGCAGCTAAGTGGAAGGTCTTCAGTCGATGGTGTGTGGATCACTCTGTTGCTTCTGTCACTCCTTCGATCACACAGATTGCGGAATTTCTGGTATATGTTTGATTCTGGGGGTCTCCAGCCTGTTTCCATCAATGGGTACAGGTCCATGCTTAGGAGACCTTTTTGTATGTGGGACAGGGTCGTATCAGCACTAATCCATACTTCTCCAAGCATGTTCTCCACTTTTCCTTGAAAAGGCCCAGGACTTTGCAGCTTACCCCAAGATGGAATCTTTCTTGGGTGCTGCTCTGCTTGGTGGGGGGGGGGGGGGGGGGGGGTGAGGGGGGCTTTCGAGCCTTTATCCCAGGTGGATATCCATTTTCTCACATACAAGACGTTTTTTCTGATGGCTTTTGCCTCAGCCAGACGGGTTATTGAGCTTCACGCCCTCTCGGTTGACCCGGCCTTTTTGCTGGAGCTCTCCCACCAGTGTTATGTTTACCAGTGGTTGCTCCTTTCTGGCCAAGAATCAGATACCGGAAACTACTCTGCCTCCTATCTGTATCAGGACCCTTCCTTCTGTTGAGGGTAAACACCCTTTGCTCTGTTCATTTGGAAGGGTAGGATCGATTTTCTGTCTCTTATTCCTGGTCGCAGAAGATCTCTCCTGAATCCATTTCTCGATGGATTTGTCTTGCTTTGCATGCAGCTTCCGCTCATCTAGCAACTGACGATTGTATTACCAATCATTTTTCTGCCACTAGGTGTGTGCATTGTCTACCTCTTGGGGCTTATACTAACTCTGTCATGTTGTTGGGTGTCATGCTGGCAGCCTACTGGAGAAATGCTACTTTCTCCACTTATCTGCGACAGTTGCAGGAGCAGGCAGAGGACCTTTGTCCTACAGGCCCTCTTTTCTTCTGCTCAGGCTGTTATCTATCACAGCCATTCGGTTTCTTACAAGGTCAGTTCCAGCTCTGTACTGTTACTGCCCTTTCTGTCTGTGCTTCGCACATAACCATACGCCTCATCTCTCATTGTCTTTTACTAATGTTTGTGATGCTATGGTTTGATAGGCCTAGGGACCTCTTCCTCTGTCCACGGTTCCAGTGCAATTGGGTTATGTGATTCCCTCCATCCTATTGTCTATTCAGCCTGTAGTAAACAATTGTAAGGTAGATTGATAAGAAATTTAAATTTTATAGTAAATTTTCTTTCTTATTATACCTACCGCAATTGTTTACATGGAGGCCCTCCTGTCTTCTTATTCGGGTAAGAATCCCTCCTCCCAGCTGATCACATAACTCCTATGTTGGCGGACTCAAAAGAATGGTTTGATGACTGCTTTGTGCACTGGTTAACGGAAGACGTGGAATTGTACTAAGAGAAGAGAGTCCCCTACTGGGTGTGCACCGATGGCGCTCGACCGAGTTTTGGCTTATTTTTTTGTGGTGTTTTTGCACCACTTTTCTTTCCCAAGAGTTTGGGTCTTCCACTGTAGTGCAAGCCCGTAGTAAACAATTGCGATAGGTATAATAAGAAAGGAAATTTACTATAAAATTTAAATTTTTTTGTTTAGCCCTAAAAGTCATCAACAATGAAATGACATCTGTGCTCCTTTTTTGAGGATGCCAGACACAAATCAATGCAAGAATTGGTGGATACAAGGCTGTTATTTGATGAAAGAAGTGTTCAGCGGTGGTTTTGGACATTCAGGGCTGTAATTTTATAATATTATAGTAAACTCACCCAAGTTTATCTTCCGATTCTCGGATTGTTCTCGTAAGTGTCTGCCTCTTTTGCTGCTCCGATCACTCCAAGTCGCGCTCAGATGGCTGCAGATTCTTTGGATGAGCAATTCAGCTTCTTAAACAGAGGACATCTTGAAGAACACTCACAGGTGGCACTCCTCCAATTCAGGCTGGTTCTTCTCTTCCGGAGTACACTCCACTTGAATATACTCCAGTTTTACTACACTCCTCCCCCTTTTCTCTTTTAAGCTGCTGTGTTATGGATCCATGGATCTGGACATCCCACTGATCTGTTTCTCGTGTTTCTCTGTTGATTAGGTTCCCCGAGGAGGGGCACGTAATCCTTATAGAGGTACATGTGGGCTCCAACAGCAGTTGGACTTCACACATCTAGTTTTTCCTGTGGCAGTCCCCAAAGCCCTTTTCGGTGTCTATTTCTTTGTCCGCCACACAGTGGTGGGCAAAGGAAGCATCCTCTTGGTCGCCTTCGCCCTCAGCACAGTTGGGTTGACGAAGGACTTTGGCTTCCCCTTCCTGGTGGTAGTCAGAGGGCTCAATTTTATGGGGACCTTTCCTGTTACCAAGCTGTGGATGAGGGCCTCACTGTAAGTTGGCTGACCAACAGTGTTGGACGCCTCTGCTGACTTCCCCTCATCAACCTACTCCTTCCTCTCTTCCTGCCAGCTTCTCTTCTCTGGCGACTCCTCTTCAGACATAACGTCTCATCCTTTGTCTGAAAAAAGAACACCTTTAGTTGCTTGTATTACACGCCAGGCAAGAGAATTCTGCGAGGCATTTTATGTCTTCCTGTGTCATACTAAGGCATGCCCCATGGTACCACTCGAAGCACTCATCACATTGGATCATGAGCTTTCCGTCGTCAGGTTTGCGACATGAACAAAAAATAGCTTTCGGCAAAAGAACTCTTTCACTGCCGCAGATGCAGTTTCCTCGGCTGTCAGTGATGGCAGAGGGATACATTCCAGCCATTTGGTGAACTGATCCACCATCATGAGGATATGCTCATTTCCGCATTCTGTTTTCGCTAGTGGCCCAATGAAGTCAATATGGACCCGTTCCATAGGTGCGCCCACCTGATAGATGGTCAAAGGAACCCTAGCTTTTCGAGTCGGCTTCTTCTGTTGGTTGCATTGGGTGCACGATTTCACGAAATTGTCAACTTTTGTTGACACATGGTACCAATAATATTTATCTTTGATGCGAGCTTTGGTTCTGTCAAATCCCTGATGTGCGCTTTGGTTCTGTCAAATCCCTGATGTGCGCTGGCCGGACCACAGTGGCATAAACTCATGATCTCGTCTCGAAATTGGTGGGGCACCCACCTTGCCAGAGGACCACTCTTGCTCATCCAGTGGATCAGCTGGTCTTGGAGTTTGAACCGATCTCTCCTGAGCCAGTAGTATTTGGCCTCTGGACGGGCTCAGAATAGCTCTTCCTCCGAGGGAGTATCATATGGAGAAACCAGCCATCTATGCAGAAAACTCATGGACGGGTCTTTATCCTGCGCCTCTCTCCAGTCGTCCAGGGTAAACCTACACCCTTCCACTGACATCACTTGGACATTCACGTTTCCTCTCTGGTCTGTCGGATAACCCCCCAGAGTGCCCCCTAAAGAAGAGTGCACCCTGCTCACTTCCCAATCAGGGCTCTCTCCCGGGTGGAGGCCCCTGATGGTGGCGATTCCTCCAAATTCACTTTTAAGACACCCTTCTTCTACAAATATCTCCATACTTGCCACCGTGCCACCGGGATCCGATGGCTCATCCCTAATCACGGGGGTTTCTTGCTCTTGTGTGACTTTGACTTGCGCCACTCTGTGTTGTCCTCCTTGTTCCACTAAGGGCACTATGTCATCGACGTCTTCCACAAACTTGGCCCAGGCTTGATGCACTCGCTGGCAGTATCGACAACCTCCACAAGGGAGATGACAAAGAGATTTCCCTAACCTATTACATTCTTCAGGGCATGGAATCTGGGACAGGGCATCGGCATTGGCATGTTTGGATCCCTTTCTGTGTTCTATTCTGAGGTTGTATTGGCTCAGCTCCTGGATCCATCGTGCAATCTGTCCTTGTGGTTCTTTGAAGTTGAGCAGCCATGTCAAACTACTATGGTCTGTTCGAATCGTGAATTCGCGACCAAGCAGATAATGACAGAAATGTCTAGTGAAGCGAATAACCGCTAATAGCTCAATCCTTGTTGTGCAATAGCGTCGCTGTTCTGGGGAAAGAATAAAACTTCCATAAGCTATAACTCTTTCGACTCCGTCTAGAACCTGGTTTAACACACCTTCAATGGCCTCGTTCGACCCATCTGTATCCAGGATGAAGGGATCTTTCATGTTGGGAAATGCAAGTACCGGGGCGCGTGTGAGGCTCTCTTTTAGGTTTCCAAATGCTGTTTGTTCCTCCAGTCCCCATGAGTACGGGTTCTTTCCAGTTCGCTTGTAGAGTGGTGCCGACGTCCTTGCATAGTCTTTGATGAAATTTCTATGATAGTTGGCTAGTCCTAAAAATTGCTCTATCTGGCGCGTATTCTTAGGAACGGGCCAGTCCAAAATTGCTTGGACAGACTCCTCGCTCAGAGAAATCCCATCTGCAGTAACATTACGCCCCAGAAATTCAATTTCGCTCTGAAACAGTATGTACTTTTGGGGTTTGAGCTTCAGCCTGTACTTCCGAAACCTATCCAACACCTGTTGGAGATTCCGAGGTGTGCCAGGAACGATTCGCCCAAAACCGTCCCATCATCCAGAAAGGCAAGTGCTATCTCCCAGTTCAATCCTTGCAAAACCACGTTCATGACTCTACTGTATGTCGCGGGACCATTGCAGAGGCCGAAAGCCATTTATTTGAATTCAAAGGTCCCATATTTGGTGATGAAGGCTGTTTTGTGCTGGTCCTCCTTGGCAATTGGAACTTGATAGTAGGCACTATTGGCATCTAAACGTAACATCCACTTATTTCCAGCCAATGCCTCAATGCAATTGTCCACTAATGGTATAGGGAATGTGTCCTTTCTTGTCACAGAGTTGAGTGCTTGATAATCCACACACCATCTAACTCCAGCCCCCCCCCCCCCCCTTTTTTTCCTTATTAATACTGGGGCTGCCGCCCATTCAGACGTTGATGATTGAATTACATCGGCGATTATCATGTTACTCAACAGTGTCTTCTCTTCCTCAACAAAACTGGCTGGTGTCCGCCTCAACCGCAATTTGATGGGGGACGCTGGTCCTGCGTCAATCTTGTGTTCGATTGTCGAAAATGTTCCCAAATCAAATTCATGTTGAGCAAAAACATCCTGATATTCCACCAATAACTCTTCGAGCACATCTGCCTCTGATGATGTTAATAGTTTTATCGATCTCTGGTACAGGTCCAGCAAAGTGGGAGGGATTGTGACCTCTCGTCCTCCAGTAAGGGGACGTTTCGAATCTGTTAGGGTCTGTTCAGTTGACGTCACTTCTGTTGGTGAATCTGGATTGGGTAGGAGTTGCGGCTTCCCTCCTGCATTCCCTGTCCCCCCAAAGTCTGTGCTGTGGCCCACCGATGTGTGGTCAGAGTTTGCACCTAACAGGTGCGGCTCTGGTTTCACACCCTGCGACAGCATTTGGGACGTCCTCGCTAACTCCTCTCTTGGCAATTCTTGAATTTTCCTCATTGCATTTGGGCTCCACCAAGTTCCGTCATCTTTGTGCAGGCCATTTTCCTTTCAGACGTGTTGTTAGATTCTGCGCCTGCCAGGCATGGTTCTATTGACACTTCCCTAAGTGACTCCTGACGTGACACTGCAGGTTGTAAAACTTCTACTGGGTGGCCCCAGCCCACTACGCATCCTTTCTTAAGTCTCACACTCTGCGCACGCAAGTTCAGGAAGCATATTGTTGGGGCTTGTCCCTCTTTGTGAACACTTCGTGCTGTCGTCAACACCCAACCCTTTATGGGCTCCACCATATAATCCTCTGACATTGGGGCCATTTTGCACCGAACTCGAAAAACCGAATGAGCTGGGACCACTGTCTTTTCTGGCAGCCAAACTTCCTTCTCTTCAGCCCCTGAGTGTGAGCGTTCCAGCGATACCCTTTCTCCTGGTAAAACTAGTTCACTCTTCTCGAGGTCGATTTGCGCCCCAAACTTCTTCAAGAAATCTAGACCCAGCAGCATAGTGTCCGCCAATGGGGCTACATATACTGTCTGTGTCCACTTGAAGGTACCAAACTGCATTTGCAGCGGGCCTACAATTTAGGCAGGCATGGATAACTTTCGGCCCGCAGTGTTCTTTCTGGCTTCACAAAGAACCGACACCTCAGTTGTGACTTCATTTAGCAGATCATCTGAGATAACTGTGACTTCTGATGCAGTGTCAATTACCGCTGTTGTTTCTCTACCTCCCACACATAGTGGGACCCGCAGCATAGTGATTGTGTTTAGCTGACTGATGGAGATATTATGAAATGGTCTTCTTACACGACCCTCATTTATTGTCGATGCTGTTCGATTGTCCACTCTGTCTGCTACCGGTCTGGCCTCTTCCAGCATCTGGCTTTCTTGTTGCGACTCCCCAATCTGAGGGTCCTCAGTGCTCCTCTCCTGTATACCTACATCACATTGAGATGGGTGTGTCCCTGAATCCATCATTGTTGAATCCTGGGAAGGATGAGACTCCCAATGAGGGTGTCCCTCCAACGGAACACTGCCATCCCATAGGCCTGTAGAATCTTGGGTTGAACTTAGGCCTCCGAGTCCGACCCACTCTTGTTTAAATCGAACTGCACCTCTTTCTTTGCCACCGAGCAGGGAGACGCAACACGGTTATTTTTATTTTTTGATGGGCAGTCTCTCAAAAAATGTTGCTCTGATCCACAAGCAAAACAGTCCCTTGATGGTGAAGGTGACCTGGACTGTCTGTTGGTGCGGTTGTTTCGCACACTCAATGAGGTACGCACTTCCCTTCTAAGTGCCGCTATGGACTCCTCCATCTTAATAAATTGCTGCTCTACTTTGTCTAGGCGCTGATCTACTTTCTCAGCTTGAAGGTCCACCTTTCTTTCAAGCACTGACAGTTGCGTCTTCAACAAGGTCACTTGATCTCCCTTGTGTTTCCCTTCTCCATCCGAAGATGGGGAAGGGGTGCGCCCCTCCAGAGGTCGTGTTAACTGTACTCTGACAGGGCTAGTGTCGCGATGACTCAGGTTCGCGGGTTTGCGATTGTCTCGCTTGGGGTCGGTCCCAAACACTGCATTGGCAGTGTACTGGAACCACCGGACACCATCGATTGCTGCTTCCAGCGTTGCTGGACGAGCGTTGGCTGCATTTTGACCTGCTTGCTGGTCATATGCCCCAAGACAAAACCGCATTATCGCTTGTTGGTACACATGCTCCTCTGGTAGGTGGCCAAATGCTTCTAGTGCTATGGCAAGCACCTTGTCGCCCCAATCCTCGATGGACTCCTCCCGTTCCTGCTTGGCCTGGCTGAACTTCATTTGCATGGTTTGTGGAAGTTCGAGCATTCCAAAACATTTCTCTAATCTCCGCAATAAATCGAACGAATCGATGTGAGGGTTCTGTCGCAACAGCATGCTATAAAAATCTCCAGCTGGGCCCTCCAGGCACCAACACAGGTTGTCCACCAATTCCTGACCTGTCCATCCTTGCATCCATGCATATTTTTCCATCTTCATGTGAAACACTGGCCAACTGCCTTTCCCATCATATGTGAGGGACCAGGGCATTCGGACGCAGTTCGGTCCTGACTGGAAACGTGATTCTCGATCACTCCCCCCTAATCGAGGGTGATGGGAACGAAGATCACGATCACATTCCCTGAATCGAGGACGGTGCGCCTCTTGATCGCCGCTCCCTAATTGGGAATGGTGCGCAAGTCGGTCACCTTCCCTTAAATGGGGATGGTGCGCCTCTCCGCGTACCTTCCTGTCCAGCTGATAGTCGCCATTGTACTTACCAAGTGGCTCCCTTCTGTCCACATTTAGCAACTGATAAATCGGTGGCAAGACAGCTTCATGGAAGCCTCCACTATGTGGAGATGAATTTCTCCTTGGGCGATCATATGCAAGATAATTTGTTGGTGAGGGACGCCGTCGACCTTTCCTCCCCAAATCTTGACTGTATCTCTCCGGTGAGGGGAAGGGCGATGATGTGGAAGATGACCTTGACCGACGACGACGTCCCCCACTACGACTCCGATTTCTTGGTTTGTCCTCAGGCACTCCCCTGATGGGGGAATGGGAGTAGAATTGTCTTGAGGGCCCATATGGACCGGGTTGCCCCTCATAGTCTGGCTCCCCATACCCACCCCAATTGTAACCACCCCCTCGGGAAGAGGGAACAGGTGTACTTGTTTGTAGAGGTGGGCCTGCTGCCGAACCAATGGCCTGGTGTATGGCTAGTTGGAAAGGGTCACCACCCGCCCCCATTGGAGGAGGCGATGCTAGAGCCGCTAAATCCCTAGCAGTGGCACACCGGCTGCGACCATCCGAGCAGCCGTCCACCTTGTCTATAAAATCTATCCCCTGTAAAAGTTGGGGGGTCAAGTGAGGAATGTTGAACAAATGTTCCGGTTGTAAATTTCCCACCTGCTCCCTGTGCCAAATCAATTGTTCTCCAAGCTTGGCCCCAACCCCTGGCAGGGATAAAAGGGTGTGGAAAGAGCATTGATTGATACGCACTTTACCCCCACTTGGGGCCGGTACCGGTGTTTGGGCCGGCGGTTGTTCTGAACCTGAGGTCATGTCGTAAGTGTGGTTTTATTAGGTTTGCCGTGGTAAAAAATCCATCCACTGGTGGATTGTAACCAACAATATGCATGTAATTTCACGATACCTGGTTAATGTCTTCTAAATCTGGTGAATTAAATTGGTTAAAAGTTTGATCAATGTTTTGATTGCTTGTTTCTCGATTGGAAAATGGTGCTGGTACTGATTGGACAAGATTCTCGTCCAAGGTCAAATCCGGCGTGGTTACCAAAATAGATTTTTGTCCCACTCAGCTATGCCCACAAAAATCTGATTTGTCGTCGACGCCAATTATAGTAAACTCACCTAAGTTTATCTTCCGATTCTCGGATTGTTCTCGTAAGTGTCTGCCTCTTTTGCTGCTCCGATCACTCCAAGTCGCGCTCAGATGGATGCGGATTCTTTGGATGAGCAATTCAGCTTCTTAAACAGACGACATCTTGAAGAACACTCACAGGTGGCGCTCCTCCAATTCAGGCTGGTTCTTCTCTTCCGGAGGACACTCCACTTGAATATACTCCAGTTTTACTACAATATTTATAAAATTATTTTATGTTTCCCAATTTCGGGACATATGCCTGACGTCATCATTTTTAAAAATGATTATTCCACTGTGTATTAAGTATTCCTTCCCTTTCATTCCATGAATCCTTCCTGTTAAACTCTTAAGCTTTTTTGCTGTTTTTTATTGAAATATTTTATTAAATTTCTAGGGAGTTCAACATGTATTACAGAATATTATTCTGTTTTTTCCCCAGGGTTACGTTCTCACCCTAGCGGGGTTAGGCTGTTTAGTCTTGCATCTTCTATCCAATGTATCATTTTTTCTTCGTATGAAGGTCTAGCTTTGCATCTGATAGCATTTCAATTGGTTCTGATTTTGGGCCTTTTTGTGTGCCTGATGTTTTGTTTACATTATCATCGTCCTCATATACAGGTAGTTTTTTTGTATTCTATTACGGTAGTATACTGTAGGATACATGGATTGTTATTCCGGTAGTGTAGCTCAAAAAATTGGATTTTGTCCACACTTAGGCTCTATCAGGATGCCCTTGGGCTCTTCATGTTCCCTTTGGGAACTTGGGCGTTTTTTAAAAAAAAAATTTTGTTTACAAAAAATATTTTGAATTTAATTATGATTGTTATTATTCATGTATCTCAGTTATATATATATTGTTGTGGAGTTTGGAGGACTGATATCGACTTTAGTTGATACAGTTCTGCAGACTCTTGTCATTCTTGTGTAGCACTGGGATGACTGATGTTGGAGTCGGGTGTCACGGTACATTGTTGGTCGTGAGGTTCTGTGGATCAGAGCCTCTTACCGTGTTTTAATTCATTCTGTCAGTTTCTATTTCAGAGGAACATGAACATGGTGATGATATTCTGACACCCATGTAAGTGTACTACCCTCGTCGTGCTCCGTGGAGCATACAGAGCTAGCTGCAGTGCTCATTATTGCAAGAGTTAGGGCCTTTGGGTAAAGGTGTTAATCTCTCGCAAGCACCTAGCTCGACCAATGAAGCGGTACTCAGTCTGTGGGTGCCGTGATGCCAGGTAAGTCCATTGCGGTCTAAGAAGTGGATTGGGTAGAGCGAGTACTGTAATATAAATGAACACCCAGCGACAACGGAAATAGGGAGGAAGTCTGCAAGTTCTGGTACTCGGCGAGGTCTGATAGACCGTGGGCGGGAGAGTCCCCCCCTCTCTAATATAGCAACGTCTGGGGTCAGATGTTGTTTTCAGAAACTTGCACAAGCCGGAGCATATGTCCACCCTCCACTCAGGACGCTCTGTTTAGTCTGCAGCTGCGGTTGGCTTCAGTCAAGGCTTCCTCCGCTACGTTTCACAAGGCTGAAATGAAGTTTTCTGGTTGGAAACTTGCATGAGACGGAGCATATGTCTGTCTGCCGCTCGAGACGCTCCGTCTAGTCTGCAGCCAGGGTCGGCTTCAGTCACGGCTTCCTTCGCTACGTTATTTAAGCACACACAGCATCCTAGCTACCTGACTTCGGATATCCAGCCTGCTGCACGAAGAAGGAACCACTCTTCACCATTGAAGTTGTACCATCCGGTACCTAGGGAGGCGAGGCCTTGATCATCGGGACGCTCGGAGAAAGGATCCGTTTCCGACACACACCGTCCCAGGAGCAGCATGCGGCTAAGGAATGGAAATCCACTGCTCCTCAGGCCTCGATGATGGACTTGCTGTCGTAGATTGCGCAACTCGTCGCAGCATCCCAGCAAGTGCAGATGCAGCCAGACTCAGAATCTGAGCTGTCGGACAGTGCTGGGTCGGTCCAGTCGTCTGTTCGTGCAGATGCAATGGACTGAGATTCACAACTGATTCTCTCGGATGGTAAAAGGGATAAGGAAGATTTTACCCTTCCCTTTCGGAACAGTACATGGTTGTGATGACTTTCATTCATCAGTACTACCCTGCTTTTGTTCTGCTGAATCAGAATGCGGCGATGACAAGAAAGAAACCACTGGCGTCGTTAGGTGCAGACTTTATCCGGACAAAGGAGGAAGTCCTTTCTTTTCCGGTTCAGTTTATGCAGGTGTCACAGGCCTTCGGCCATATAGACGACGCCATATTTATCCTCTTGAGTGCGAGGAAGAAGGCGGTTTCTTATCTTCGTCTTTTGTATACATACCGTTTTTTGGACCACATTCATTTAAAAACGGTCGGGAAAGATGTTCAGAAAGTTCTTCTGCGTTTGGATGAGCAGGCCAGGGATCTAGAGGAATCCTTACCTGTATCATTTGCTATTCACTCAGACACAATTGAGACGGCAATTTCTTCAAATAGAGCGAATTTGGACGTTATGTCTTACGCAGATCACCTTACAAGAGCTATGACACAGCATCTCAAGGGAAAGGAATTTGAGTACGTTCGTACCTCTCTTAGAGTTCTTTCCAGGGCGATTATGTATACCACATATAACTCCGCCCTAACAGTAGCTAATCTGGAGTTAATCAGACATGATGCTGCCCTTGCATCATCATCACTGATAAGATGACAAGGTGAAAAGCTCTCTCCGGGTTGCTCCAGTTTCTGGACATTTTATTTTTGACGATTAGCTTTCGTTAGTCTAAGAACAGGCTACTAAGAAATCGTCTAGTGCTCTGCTTTTGGAGTCGGCGTATCAACGTTCCGCTTCAGCAGACAAGAGTAAAGTAGGGTGTTCCAGACAAATATTGTCAAAAGGAAACTCCTCACGAGGGTACTAGAAACCCTCTTGTAATTACTCAGGAGGTTGTCAGTATAGCGACTCGGGAAAGGGGCGTAGGTATGATCGGGACTATAGGTCAGACGCCCCTAGGCCGACGAGACAAGTTTTTTCGTGGGGAGGACGTGGTTCCTCCTCCCCTAAGCCTCGCAGGTCATACAGGTGATGGTTTAGACCTCTATTGCTGGCCAGTTGGCGGAAGGTTAACAAGCTCAGCAGAAAACTGGATAACGATCACAGAAGATCAGTGGATGAGAAGTGTAGTCTCGGACGGCTTATGGCTATCATTCCGAGTAAAAACCCACTTACAAGTTGTCCACATTGGGCAAATCTTCCATCAAATTCTTGCATAAGAGAGTTTCTCCTACCGGAAGTATAAGCTCTCTTATCAAAGGAAGCAATACAGGTCATCGAGAATCAGAATTCTCAAGATTTTTACAGTCACCTGTTCCTCATACCAAAGCCAGACAGCTCATTCTGACCGATAATAGACTTGAGCTGGATAACAAGTTTATCATGGCTCTAAAAGTTTATTTATGGAAATCATTCAGTTGGTAAAAGCGAGCGTTTGAGTGATCGACTATGCGGCAAGCATAGATCTAAGGATCCGTACTTTCATGTCCTGGTACATCCGGCATTCTAAAAGTACCTGCAGTTCGTCGTACAAGGGAAGGTGTATCAGTTCAGAACAATATGCTTGAGTCTGAATCTGGCCCGCTGGCATTTCACACAAATAATGAACTCGGTAATGTCTTGCTTACGAGTTCATTTGTCTGCGGTAACATCGGCTGACTTGGACGACCTTCTACAGGGGTACGGCAACAGAATTATTCTTCAGAACAATGTTCAGAATAATCTGCTTCTATTACTCCCGACGTCTCGGTTTCATCGTAAACGAGAAAAAGTCGGATCTAGCTCCGTAAAGTCGTCTATTCACTTGGAATTGAGCTTTGAGACTCACACTATCTGGTTCGTCTGCCGTTACCCAGAGCGAAGTTAGTCAGTTGTTATGCTCGTGTTTGTCTACACTCAGACGCATTATTAGTGAAGGAATTCATGTGACTGTTGAAGTTGTGCGAAGCGGCTGTGGATCTATTTCCGATGGGCCGTCTGCGTGCACGTCCCCTCCAGATATTCTTTACTCAGAACTGAAGTGTGAAGATGCTTTCGCTTGAACCAGTATTGTTTTCAACGGACCTAGTAAACATGGGTTCAAATTGGGCAGATATTCAGTGATTAACTCAGGGAGTTATGTTGCAACTGCCGGATCCGGCTTTCATGATTATGACGGATGTGAGTCAGACGGTTTGGGACACTACCCTAAGTCCCGCAGTCTTGAAGTGTCAGGGTCTTTGGGACCCACGGTTTCAGGAGAAACACATAAACATCAACGAGATGATGTTAATTATAGCTAGCGCTACAACATTGGACTCACATAATAACAAACATCCATGTTCAATTTGGTCAGACAACTCGACAGTAGTAGCGTATATCGGGAACCAGGGCAGCACCCATTCATTTCCGCTATGCCAACTAACGAAGGTTTTCCAAATACGTCATGAATCATCATTTCATCTTTCTATCCGTCATATACCGGGTCATCTGAACGTACTTGCAGACTCACTCTCTCGCAGGTCGCCTGTTGCAATTGGAGTGGACACTCAACAAGCGAGTAATTGGACATAATTGCTACCAGAGGGATTGCCCCATGATAGATCCGTTTGTGAAGCACCGGAACAATCAGTTACCATCGTTCATGTCACCATGCCCAGACCATTGAGCGTATGCAGTAGACGCTCTGCCGATCTCATGGGGATGGATGATAGGATATGCGTATCCTTCAATTCAGTTGATTCAGTAGATTATGTTTTAAATCAAACAGTCTCGTTGTGAATCCTATTATTAGCACCTCTGTCATCAGAAACCTTGGATCAGTCTTCTCAAGTGTCTGTTATGGGACGTTCCCCGGAAACTTCCTCCACGAGAGGACCTTCTTATCAGGGGAAGTTTTTGTTCTTCACATCCTTCTCCGCCCATATTGTCATAATGGAGTTGGTTAGACATGAGGGAACCATTGCAGTTCCTATATTATGTTATGTCTAACACAAGAACGATTAAGTAATGCGGGTGAGGAGGGTTCGATATGACTTTGAATCCCCCCCCCCCCCCCCCCCCACACCACCAATGTGTTTAGAGGCGATTACCGGGCAAGACGTAGTTTGTTTTCTTCCCGCAAGCCTCTTATGAGTTTAAATACATACATGCATTTCTTCACTTCTCGATTGGCGGCTGGGTCATGTTCTATGGTGACCTTATGGGCGGGCACATCCACTTTTTAGTTGGTTGGTTTCCTGTGATTATTCGTCCATATGTCATATACGAGGCATTTTTCATCATAAATAAATTGCTAGTCTTTGGGTACCTCGGAGGCTGCATAACCAGTTAAATGGTATTCAGATGATTACATGCGGGTTTTGAATGCTCATGCGCATAATATTTATTAGGCTGACACTTATTGTATGTTATGGACCTTAGAAATTATGAATTATTTTCGGGCGATCCGTGTCGGAGCCTGTTAATCATACCTACTTCCATTTCTAGATCCAATCCAGGTCTCTATTAATGTCGGTACTCAAATAGTGTATTCACACGTGTATACGGTCATAGATATCGGATAGTACACGTCGGGGAGTGTTGTTACTGGAATTTATTGTACATCTGAATGAGGTCGCCTGTGGGTTACCTCGGAAGTGTGTTTACTCTCCAGAGATCATTCATTGTAGTTTGATTGGACATGTGTATGTTATATATTATGTCACTGGTTTTCGACAAATCTGCATTCGCTGTCTGCGGTGTATGTTATATAGTGGGCAATATTAATTATCGGGATCGTCGCTTTAGCCTTAACTTCTGAAGTGGTGTTAAGCACCATTTATTAATAATAAATTAATACCTGAGTGCCTGTTCGATGAATATTTATATTGTTTTTTTGGTACCGCTTTTACTGATTCCAGAGCACTCCCCTGTTTCTTTTTGAAGATTCCTTCAAAAGAAAGGTGGTGGGGGGGGGGATTTTTACCTCTCCTCTGGCTTGATAGGTATGTAACTATGAAGGAAGCTGTTTTGTCCGTAATTATATCCTGCATACAGCTGGAGTTTTATTGTGTATGGCGTATGTTTGTGGGGGATATTCTCTCATTCTCAAATATGCCATCCTAATTTTTCGGACTTAGTCCGGACTAGCCTTAAAAATTGGGAACTCATTACATCCAATTAGCATAGTCTTCATGCTAAGAATACGTAATTACTTGAACTGGGCTCCTTTTTTAGGATATGTCTTCTCTATTACTGTATAGAGAGACATACATGTAATTCCTAATAATTTTAATTATACCCCACGCAACGAAGTTGCTGTGGTATAATGTTTTTGACTGGTCCGTCCGTCAGTCCTACTTGTTTTCCGGACTTTTTTTCTACATGCTTCCAGATATTGAGCTGATTTTTGGTATGTGAGTCTAACATGGTGGCGTACAGATCAAGTTTGCATTTTTTTCCGCTCCACTGATTTTTTACCGAAATTACGGCCCTTGGACTCTGAAAAATTCATCAAAATTACAGTTTTCCGGACTTTTTTTCTACACACTTCCAGATATTGAGCTGATTTTTGGTATGTGAGTCTAACATGGTGGCCTACAAATCAAGTTTACATTTTTTTCTGCTCCACTGCTTTTTACCGAAATTACGGACCTTGGACTCTGAAAAATTCATCAAAATTACAGTTTTCCGGACTTTTTTCTACACGCTTCCAGATATTGAGCTGATTTTTGGTATGTGAGTCTAACATGGTGGCCTACAGATCAAGTATGCATTTTTTTCTGCTCCACTGATTTTTACCGAAATTATGGCCCTTGGACTCTAAAAAATTCATCAAAATTACAGTTTTCCAGACTTTTTTTCTACATGCTTCCAGATATTGAGCTGATTTTTGGTATGTTAGTCTAACATGGTGGCCTACAGATCAAGTTTGCATTTTGTTCCGCTCCACTGGTTTTTACCGAAATTACGGCCCTTGGACTCTGAAAAATTCATCAAAATTACAGTTTTGCAGACTTTTTTCCTACACGCTTCCAGATATTGAGATGATTTTTGGTATGTTAGTCTAACATGGTGGCCTACAGAACAAGTTTGCGTTTTGTTCCGCTCCACTGATTTTTACCGAAATTACGACCTTTGGACTCTGAAAAATGCATTAAAATTACAGTTTTCCGGACTTTTTTTCTACACGCTTCCAGATATTGAGCTGATTTTTGATATGTTAGTCTAACATGGTGGCCTACAGAACAAGTTTAGGTTTTGTTCCGCACCACTGATTTTTACCAAAATTACGGCCCCATAGACTTTGAAAAGTTCATAAAATTACAGTTTTCCGGGCTTTTTCTCTGCTTGAATTCTTTCAATACCGTTGAAACTACAGAACACTGTTTTCTGCAGTATTCCCAGAATCTATGTTTATTTTTAAAAAATGATTAGAGCTTGAAATATCGGGACACGTGGGGTATGTGAGCTTGCTCACTAAGGTTCTTTCATTTCCTTTCACCTTGGATTACAGGATTGGAACTGAAGTCCTAGGCCCTCCACCTTTTTACGATTCAGCTAGTCTGGGCCATTGGGTTATAGTATAAAAATTTAAAGTAATTTGTATATTTTTTATACTTACTAATGGCCCAGATGGAGATGGCCCTCCCATGAGTGGGCATTCATACCGCCCCGCTGAATTATTATGTAGTACTCTCTTCTACAAAGAATGATGTTGGCACCAATTCCGGTCATTTCAGACGGCTGCGCATGTACAGAGAGTAAATTTATGATTTTGGGGATTGGGGGGGTTCAAAATTTGTGTTTGGCCCTTGATAACTTTTTAAGAGTTAGCACCAGCTAGTCTGGGCCATTGGTAAGTATAAAAAATATACAAATTACTTTAAATTTATAATTTTCTTAAGTTTGCATTGGTTACAAAAAGAGAGCAGCAACCAAAAGGACTCTGTGGGAGGGCCTGAGAAACAGATTTTTAAAGCCTAAGCTATTTGGACTTTACAATTTATAGTAATCTTGCCCAGCGTCCACCTCAAACATTGAATAATAAAAAAAAAAAGTTTGTTTTATTTCACACTGTTAGAAAATGGTACACCAATAACATTAAAAGTCACTGGGCTGATTTGCTCGGTGAAGCACTCCCATAATAAAATGATAATCCTCTTCCAATAATAATATTGAAGGTGAGCAATCAGTTTAAAGGAAAGAAAAGATTATCACACCTTGTCCAAAACAATATATTCACACTATTTACTGTAATAGCTTTTCTCTTTGAAACTAAATAGGTAAATTAATTATGACAAAGACGACAAATACGAAACAGAAAATGAAAGAAAGACCAATAAGCATTCCCAGAGACTTTGGGATAGGAAAGCACTACTTTTGTATTGCATTTTTTAAAAAATGGAATTATCAACAGTTATTTGGATATTTTCTATACAGTTCTTTGAAATCAACAACTTCATGTTATTTTTCATGGGTGTGAAAAAAAATCAGCGGGCTGGCATGGGAAAGGGGGTGAGTAGACTATAGCAGTAGACTTTTAAGGTGTGCTGCGCATCCCAGACCCAGTACAGATGAGAGAAAATAAAAATGAAAAAAATTTACTCAATGCTTGCCTTATTTCCCACAGCCTGTTTCTGATGAGAAAAAACTTAAAGGGGGGTGGGGGGGGTATGGGAACAGGTGTAGAGGTACGGCAAGGGTTTTATGGTTTTTCTAGTGAAAATGGTACCATTGGGACGTCGTTGGGTAAGGCACTTAACCCCGATTGTCCATATGGGGCACGATGATGCCGAGTACTAAGGCGTACTGCACGCTGATGGTGTGCATGTCTTCAACAAATCTAACCCTGCCTGTGCTGCAGTGTGGAGTTACAATGTTGGGGAGCTGGAAGCTGCTTGTCTTTGCTCGGTGCTTCTCTCCGGGTACTCCAGCTTCCTCCACCCGTAAACCTGTCACCAACACGATATGACCTTGGCTGTTAAAGTGTCATTTAACCCTAATAAATCAATAAATAAA
This sequence comes from Pictodentalium vernedei, assembly GCA_031216915.1. Lineage (NCBI taxonomy): Eukaryota > Metazoa > Mollusca > Scaphopoda > Dentaliida > Dentaliidae > Pictodentalium > Pictodentalium vernedei. The sequence continues at coordinate 111,112,508 of CM062291.1, read as the reverse complement.
TCATTGGGACAGTATGCAGGTAATACTAATCCATTTTTTACTTTTGTCTTCGTAGATTACTGTCCATCTGTCAAACCAGGTCAGATGGGAATTTGTGTAGAAATGTGTTCCAGTCATGCTAACTGCTCTGGTAGTCAACTTTGCTGCTCTAATGGATGTGGTCATCAGTGTATGGACCCAGGTAAGGCCACTGCTAACTTGGATATTTCCCCTTGCTCATTAGAAACCGTGCAGGCTAAAAATGGATAAAAAGTCCAACCTAAGAACTATCGAGTCACCACATCCCTACAAATAGTCAAGGTAAGGAGGGTTTCTGAATAGCTAAGTTTTCTGAATTCTAATTTAAGTTCTGACATTAATGATCCGGTAGTGTTTCCTGTTTTTAGCTCTCGTTGACAAAGTCAGACTGAGCTTATCTCATCACTCTCCATCCGTCGTCCGTCTCTCTGTCGTCCATCAACGCTATGTTTTGAACTGCTCCTCCCAAAACCACTGGGCCAACTCAAGTGAAAGTTTGTGTGAGTGATGGTCCCAAAGGGGCATTGCATTTTTGTTCAACTCAGCATGCCCAACCCCATAGTGAGGGGTCGGGGAAATTCCTCCAAAATATTTTAAAATCTCATGAACCAGTGGGTATAGTGACTTGATATTTGGTTTGGAGCTTCCTTTTGAGGTGCAGAATCAAGTTTGTTCAAACAAAGTTTGTGGAGCAATATTTGCTTTTGTAATGGGAGGGGCAAGAGTTTTGCCCCTCCCCACAAAATGAGCTGTTGATGAAAGAGAAATAACTGCATAGGAGATTCCTCGCAGATTGTAAATATAGATATTTATAGACTGGGATAACCCCTATTGATCAGTGCTTCAGTTGCCAAATACACGTGTTGTCTTGTGCAGAATCTATTTTCTTTATTGTGAACAAATATTAGCAGCAATGATTGGTGGGTTCATATGTAGAAAACACTGACAGGGATTATTACTGAAGATTTAGAAAAATTCACCAGGTATTTTTTTTTCAAGATTTCAATATATACAGCGTAATTTTGATTATTTGAACCCATTGTGAACCTCATAATCTCCACTTTACCTACAGTTTACATCACATCACAGTGATAGTTGGGGATTACTCGTCCTGAAGCCCCCCCCCCCCCCCCCCCCCCCCCACCACCCTCCCCTTTTATTGTTATTTTTCCACTGCACACAGACCCGGGCTTCGAGATGGGTCATTACGGTAAGAGTGAATGCTCATAAAATCAGATGATTTCTTCCACAGACATTATTACCTTTTAGAAACTATTGTCTAGGAATGTGTTTGAGGTCATTAGCCTTACTTATATGATATAACCCCCACCCCACCCCCACCCCCTACTCCCTCACTAGACAGGAGCAGGTGGAGCAATTTCAGCTGTGTCAAATTCAGCTTCTCAAGTAATACATAAAAATCAACATTTTTTCAGCTGTACCACGATGTGCATCTTTGAACAAGACAATCAGTGGAATATGTTCAAAAGTATTCACTTTTATGGATTCCAGAGGAAGTTTTGCAAATCAGTGCAGGTATGATATACTATCTGTAGGCTATTGGGTAAAAAGTGAATTAGCTCAGGCTAATCTGTAGATACTCTTGAGATCACCCAAGAACTGACAGGCCTTTGTGGCTATCACTGTAATGTTATTTGTACATATTTTGAAGTCAAATTCTGTACTTGTGCTGGCTGTGATGAGTCCACCTTACTTCCTGTTAATTGAATACTCCTCTTAACTGAATATTTTTCTCTGGCAATATGGCTATTCAATTAACAGGATTCCACTGTATTAAGCAAATTAGCTTTGGTGACCTCTCACCTGTGATCTCTGATGGCATCTTTCCAATGATTATGTATTTATGGGATTTATGTCACAATCATGGCAGCAGAGACCTGTGATCTATCACTATCTTGCAATTTCTGTAAAGATGTTAACTCCTGACATGTTGTTGGCAGGTATAATCCTGTTTAAAATACCTAACATGAAAAGCAGACGACACTTGCAAAAAAAATTCTTGAATAACTATTTTTTTTCATTTTTTGTCTCAAAAACATAGGTTATGACCCCTCGTTGGAACGAGCTCGACGAGCTCGTTCCAACGAGGGGTCATAACCTATGTTTTTGAGACAAAAAAGGAAAAAATAATAAAAATTCATTGGCGATTTTTGAGAATCGCGCTGCCCAGTTTTGGCCGTTACGTTGGGTAAAGGGTTAATCAATGGATGATTTTTGGGCTTCATTTGCTTTAATGTTTAAATCCAGTCGTGGCTGCTTCTCAGCACCCATGACTGGATTATATGAAAATGAAAAAATTTAAGAAAATGCTCTGTGGGTTTATTATTGGTTGAGTGCTAGAATGCACTATCTTGGCTTTCAGAAAAATGAAGGGACCAGAGCAAAAGCCAATATTTTCCTTTTTCATGTTTCATATTCAGTCAAATGCAAATAATATTTTGTTTATATAAATTTGTTCTGTTACAAATCATTCGAGAGTGCCTGTGGGCACTCGCCTATAATTATACCCCCACTTTCGAAGAAAATGGGGGTATACTGGATTACATGCGTCTGTGCGTCCGTCCGCACTAACAAATGACTACTTATGTGGCTATGAGTTAGTAAAACAGGATACTTATGTGGTTAAAGTCTGTTACATGGCTAGCCACATTACAGAATCTCTTATTGTGGGGGGGGGGGGGGGGGGGGGGGGGGGGGGGGGAGGTTTGGATAAATGTAGAGTAGGGTTAGGGCTTTCCAGGGTGGGGTTTAGGAGTGGGGTGAGGTGTGGTTTAGGGGTGGGGTGGGGGTCAGTGAAGGGGTGTTAGAGTTATGTGGCTAGGGTTAGTGTTAGTTTAGGGTTAGGGGTGGGTAGGGTTAGGGTCAGTAATGGGTAGGGTTAGGGTTAGCTGACCCCCCAAAAATTTTCTCCCAAAAAGCTTGTTTTATTATGTTGGACATGTGTTTTAGGTTAACCACCTAATATGCTCATAAAATAGCCACATCCGTCCGGTCTGTGAGTCCGTCCGAGAATATTCATAACTTAAGTAAATTATTATTTTTATTACCTGCGTCGCCATCGGCGAAGCAGGTCTAGTAACCGCTGGACTCCGTCCGTCAGTCCATCCATCCATCATTCCGTCTGTCCGTCCGTCCGAAACACTTTTTCCGTCAAAGTTTTCTTGGCTTCTATGCAAGGGATTGATTTTATATTTGGTCTGCTGCTTCATAATGATGAGTTATATCGTGTAAGCAGTTTTCAGATCTGCCAAGAAGCCACTTCCTGTTTACCGATACTTTGAAGTTTTACTGTTCCCAATGAACATTGAAATTTTCCGTCAAACTTTTCTCGGCTTCTATGGAAGGGATTGATTTTATATTTCATCTGGAGCCTGATAATGATCAGTTGTATCGTGTATGCAATTTTCAGACTTCCTGTTTGCTGATTCAGTTGCATGCAGCGACGCAGGTCCAGACCCGGTATTGGTCTTGTTTATAATATTTGTTGGTCATAGGTATGCCCGCACTAGTTATTTTTTTTTTTTTATTATTTTTTTTTTTATTACTTGTTCACTGAGAAATTGTATCCGTCCGAGCCAAATTTTGTCTGTTCAGCCTGTATCTCGGGTATCGAATGTTCTATTGCAATGAAATTTGCCATGAACACTGCTTATGGTATAGGCTTTAAAAAAAGGTTTCAACGATATTTCTCACATTCTCCTTTTTAGAGTTATCCCCCTTTTTTGACTTAGAATTTGTAGGAAATAGACATTATTTGTCTGTTCAGCCTGTATCTCAGGTGTGGGTTATCGGATTTCAGTGAAATATGGCATGCAGTTTGCCTATGACAAAGGCTTCTGCCTCATTGCATAAAACTTCCAAACACCAAACAATTTACCATTTGACTTAGAAATTGTTGGAAATAATTGAAAACTTTCAAAAAAAATGGGGGGGGGGGGGGGGTCGCATACTGGATTGGGGTTATCAGATTTCAGTGAAATATGGAATGCAGCTCGCCTATGACAAAGGCTTCTGCCTCATTGCATAAAATTTCCAAACACCAAACAATTTACCATACCTTTTTACTTAGAAATTGTTGGAAATTGTTTAAAACTTTCGAAGAAAATGGAAGAAGGGGGGGGGGGGGTATACTGGATTGCTTCCGTCCATCTGTGCATCCATCCGTCAGTCCGTACAAGAATATTCATAAATAATATTTGTTGGTCATAGGTATGCCCACACTAGGAGGTACACCACGTGGGGGTATGCACCGGACGAAAGTCCAGCTCTTGTTTGCATTAAAGCAAATTTTGAATAACAAATTCAGACCACCAAAAATAATTTTGCCCCCCCAACCAGTTTGGAGTTGACCAGGCCTGAAAATAAGTGGTCTGACATTTGCAGAATGAGGTCCCCAGAGGGTGCATTTGATGATGCTATCCCATACTGTGGGCAAATTTATCCTCTGGGTACCTCTTTCTGTTTAGTTTTGAGACCCTGATTCGGATTGAGGTTCACAGAGGGTAAATTTAGTGATGCTACCCTGCCTTGTAGGGTAGCATCACCAAATTCACCCTCTGGGGACCTCATTTTGCAGATGACAGTCTGCTTATTTTCTGGCTTGGAGTTGACCCCTGAATCCAGTAGGAACACTGAGAAGTAGGGCAGTTCAGTTTACTGTGGTATATATATTCTGCTTTGCTGGTATAATGAGATCCAGCAACCCATCTTAGATGTCCTTTGAAATTAGAGGCATAATTATAAATGGTAGGCTAAACTTCTCTTTGTACTTGTGTTGCAGTAACATAACACTGGTAGTAACATCTACTGAAAATGACCCAATACCTCAATGAATAAATACATAATACATCTGAAGGTTTCTTTGAAAGCCTCTGTACTGTAGAGCCATCAGTTTTGCTTGTCCCCCTTTTAGATCACATAAATCGTGACTGATCAATTGTATTTCTGCATTGTGACAAATCAACATAAATTTCCTGTATTTTGATAATCTTGATTTTATATAATAGACCAGTACTGAAATGGTAAACTGGATAACCGGTTTCAAACCGGTTACCTACTTAACCGATTTGAAAAAAATGTCAATTATCCGAAATATCAATAGTGATCGTCATTCCATGGTTAAAACGTAGTAAATCTGTCACTTCTCCTTTGGGCTAGATTACACCTCAAAGCAACACTGTATATATTGAGAAATAATCGACTTTGGCGTTCAAGACTTCGTTAATGATCGTCATTTTCCGTGAGTACTGAGTAACCGCAGAAACTATTCCATAGTATGTATACAAACGAACGTTGTCGAGTACTCAACAACGTTCATTTGTATACACACTACGGAATAGTTTCTGAGAATACTGCTTTCCAATTCCTGTAGTTTTGATCCCAGATTCGCTGAAATAATGGTTACGGATAACCAGATATTATCAGGTTATAGTTCTCGGTTGGTCGGTTGTGAAAGTGAGCCAACCGTTTCAGCTCTATAATAGACTGACATTCAATCCAACGAGGGATCATTGATGGATATTAAGCTGTAATATAACACCTCAGTTTTTTTTTCATTTCCATCTCAGTCTCTTCCAGGGGTCACAGTGGCGCTGTGTACTAAGGCATAATGCACATCTATGATGCAGCTGTCTTCAACAAATGCTAACCCTTGTTGTGTGGAGTTAGTATGTTGAGGAGTCTGACAGTTGCTCTTCATTGCTCGGTGGTTCTCTTTGGGTATTCCGGCTTCTGACACGAGAAACCCTGGCTGTCGAAAGTGTTGTTAAACTCCAAATAACAGTCTAATCTCTCCAGACCATATGCTAGTATGTGACGTTGTCAAGTAATAATGGGCTGAGCATTATCATTACAAGCTGAAGACACATTGCACAATGTCAAAACAATGCCAAAATGTGTATGCAATGTTGCGAAAGTGTTAGTAAATAATTGTGAGGTAAAATATGGGTATCAATGCTTTTTGGGTATTGATGTTTTTATGCAATGTAAGCTATTGCGTAGAACCATGTGACCTTAAACACCAATAAATGAATAAATATGCATTACAAGGCTTGATAAAAAAAATGTCTTGTTTCTCAGGCAGTTTTCCCTTAATCCTTCACCTTACGAATCTGATGTATCTGCCGCATAATTTACAAACTGAGCAGTTAAGAAAAAAAAATTTCAAACATTTTCAACAAAACCATATATTATCCAGTCAGTGGAACAAGCTAGTCGAGCTTGCTCCAATGTGGGGGCCACATGATATGGTTTTTATATTATTTTTTAAAAATTTAAAAAAATGATTTTTAAAATAATAAATATTGATATCGTATGCATTGGGTTAATTTCATGATGAGGGATGGCAGATTTTCAATGACCGAGGGAGGTGCCTGAGAAACAAGACTTTTTTAATAGCCTAATTACATAATTTATTTTTATTATTGAGTGTTCTAATTTCAACCTATAGGAAGGATATATTTTTATACTGTACCAATGACCCAGACATAGCTGGTGCTAACTCTTAAAATATAGGGCCAAACACAAATTTTGCCCCCCAATCCCCAAAATTTGCATCTAAAACCAAAGAAAACATGTCCTGAATGGCCCTCCACACTTCACCTCTACTGCGCATGTGCAGTGTCAAGGACGTTCCAAAATTGGCGCCATTATTCATTCTAAGTTTGGCCCTTCATCAGTTAACATCTGACTGATCTTTGTGCTTGTAAATCTCAGTTTAAATGATGCCAGACACATAAATATTAGTGAAATGGTGATTCTAAGGAGGATAGAGAAGGAGGAGAGGAAAAATGTGTGACAGAATGTTATCAGGGCTGTAAATTAAAATTTTTTAATGAAATTATGTTAAGTTACCTAGTTATTACCTGGTTATTTAGTTACACTGATTTTTCAGTGTTTTCCTCTCTCCCTTTCCTTTAAGTCCCCTCTTGCTATTCTCCCATGCTTTTGGCATAGTTTCTGTAATTATTATTACTAAAATTTCTTGGGAGTTTTAGCTGAATAACAGAATGAATTCTGTTCTTTCCCCACGTTTACGTCTTCACCTACGGGTGGTTAGGCGTTGTGTTCTGCATCTACCATCTGATGTTCTGCAGTTTCTTCCCTGGAAGTCTCTGTTTTGCATCAGATAGTGTATTTTTGGTAACTGAATCCGGCCCTGGGTGCCTGGAGTCTTATTTTAGTGTTTTTACACTCATTGTTTACATTTACAACAGCCCTCTGTGTGAGGGGGGATTTCTTGAAAATAATATCTTGATGTTATTTTAATCATAACTAGATACATTATTATTGTTTGTAAGTGTTGAATAAATTGTTTAAAATATTTTTAAAATTTTTGTCCACACTTAGGCTTGGGATCCATTGGGGCTCAACGTTACTTTTCAGAAACTTTTTTCAAAATATTTTGATTTCAGTTATTTTTTCTATATTAATGGATCATATTATTATTATGTATTTTGATTGCCAGGAGTTGGTGCGAGTACCAGGACTTTGTTTTCTTTTCACATTGAAAGGATTTTCATCAATTGTAATAAGAGGAAGTCTTCCTCTGACTTTTATAATCATTCTATATGTGGTCAGTGTACTCGCATTAACTCCTGTTCTGTATCGTATGATTTTGATGACAACATGGGAAGCGTATGTCACGGTATGTTAGTGGGGAATTGGACACTCCGGTCCTTTCCCCGCAGGGTCACTCTACTTTATCAATTTTTATTTCAGACGATCAAGATTAGGGTGATGTATCTGTGATGTCTTCCAACAGTGTGCCTCCGTCGTCACAATTAATGAAGGGCTAGCAGAAAAGTGCTCATGTAAATACGCCAATTGCCTAAGAGGACCCTAGTAGGTTCGACGGCCTTTGACGTCCGCTAGCTCGCCCGGTGTAGCGTCCGTTCATCGAATGGTTCGGCAGCCGGGTTTGTCCGTTGCGGTCTAGAAGGAGTTTTGGGGTGATGCGAGCACTATAAATCAACCAAATGCACACCCAGTGACGGCGGATTAGAGGGAGAACGGAGGAAGCCTTTTAGTCCGGTTCATAGCTCGTTCTGGTCCATCCGGACGGCGAGCGAGAGAGGCCCCTCTCTCGTACAACAACATCTGGCCCCAGATGTTGTGGTACAAAATGTTTCGCATTCGGAGCATATGTCCGTCGCTCGGGACGCTCCGACATATAGGCAATCCGGAGTAGACTGTCAATAAGGCTTCCTCATTCTCATGGTAGCGCACACGCCTCGGGAACGGACATGCTTTCCTAAATAGCACAGCTTATCGCAGCATCCCAGCATCAACTGAATCTGTCGCATATTTTTTATCCGACGATGCTGGGTCGGGACGCTCTGCAGAAGCGGGTACGGACGTCCGAAAATTTCATCCGGTCCGACGGGATACCGAAAGGGATTCGGAGGATTTCGAGCTTTCCCTTTCGGAACAACATATGCTGTTGTGTATGTCATCTGACTTGATCTTCTACAGCTTCTTTCGTCGGACCAGAATGCTGCGATGCCGGATAAGAAACTGATAGCGTCAGTGGACTTAGAAATTTTTGGTTCGGTTCAGGGACATCGTCCCTCAGTTCCGACATAGTCCAATAATGTCACACAAACTTTCGAATTATTGAACGACGCTATATATATTATTATTATATGCTTGCTATTACCAAGCATTTCTGGTTTCTTGTTCGCAAAGTTACGGAGATGTCTTTCAAAAGTGTGCCTCTGTCGTCATAGTTAATGAAGAGCTAGCGGCAATAAGTGCTCATGGAATATGTCTATCGCCTAAGAGGTCCCTTGTAGGATCGACGGAGTGACATTCGCTAGTTCACCCGGTGTAGCGCTGGGTCGGTGCAGTCCGCAGTTGCATCAGGTACGGACGACCGAACGCTTTATAGGGTCCGACAGGATGGCGAAAGGGATTCGAAAGATTTCGAGTTTTCCCTTTCGTAGCATCGGAAGCTGCCATTCATATCTTCTGGCATTATCTTCCAGTGATTGTTATTTCGGACTACATTGCTGCGATGTTGGATAAGAGACTTATAACGTCATTGGACATGGAATTTTGGATTGGTTCAGGGACATTGTCCCTGACTTACCGACACAGTCCAATATTGTCATTAGAACATGTGTATTATTTATCGACGCTATATATGCATATAAGCCTGCTACCAAGCATGATAGTTTAGTTTCTTGTCCGCAATGCTCATTTCTGCCTTTTTATCATTTATACGAATAATTTATTTTGGCAGAGCAGGGCATACCGAGAGTTCATATGCGTCTAGACGGCGTGGTTAAAGACTGGAAATATTCTTTTTCGCCGTCTATGTCTTTTCCAACCACAATGTTGGAAACGACAATGATGTCTAGTAGACTTAACTTAGATGCTTTATCATACGTAATCCACCTTACTGAGGCGTTATCATTACGTCTTCAAGAAAAGAATTACGGGATATTATCCTCAATGTGATTTCTTTTGAGGGCAGTAGTTTGTTCACGTATAACTCCGCCCTTCAGTGGCTGATTGGAGTTGGTTAGACATGACGCAGCCCTAGCTACATCCACGCGCGTGGATAGTAAGGTGAAGAACTCTCTCAGAGTCGCTTCGTTCTCGGAGAAGCTTCTCTTCGACGGCAACTTTTCAGCAATCCATGAATTGCTCGATTTACACGTTCTCTTGTCTATCTAGTGTTGCAAGAGATTCAGACTGGGGCAAACATTCGGTGGTTGACTCAGAGAGTGCCACTGCAGTTGCCGGATCCGAGTGTTATAATTATGACGGTGGCCAGTCAAACAGGTTGGGATATAATATTGATCCCAACGGATTCGAAGTGCCAGGGTCTTTGGGTTCCGCAGTCTCTAAGCAAGCACTTATCTTCCGCAGAATAATGTTTTTTAGGCTTGCTTTATGTCATTGGATGAACATTATTCAGAAACACATGTCCAAATCCTGTCCGTTAATTTGACAGTAGTGGCGTATCTCCGGAACCAGGGAGGCACTCATTCGTTTCCGTTATTCAATTTAATGGAAAGAATCCTTCTGTTTGTTATAGTACACCAAGTTCTGTTTCGGTCCGTCATATTCTGGGTCGTCTGATTGTTTTACCGGACTCCCGTTCACTTATGAGTGGCTTGTTGCCGTCTGAATGGACTCTCAACAAACAAGTATTCAATCAGATTTGCTATCAATGGGAGCGCCCAATGATAATTTATTTACGACACAGCTTGCTAATCAATTGCAGACGTATGTGTTTGCTTGTCCGGATCTCTGAGCTAATGTTGTTAACGCTCTATTGATCTAATAGGACGGAATGATAGGATATGCGTATCCTCCGGCGCTGTTGTTTCAGCAGGTATTGCTAAGATAAACAACCACAATACATTTCTGTTGATAGCATCTCTGTCTTCACAGAGACCGTGGGTAAATTTACTCTGATGTCTACTGTGGGACTTAAAGCGAAATCTTCCTTAATGAGAGGATCTTTTTTCGCTGGGTAAAATCGTGTCATCTTTATCACAACCCGCAAGGTCGCAACCTTCACGTATTCCGTTGTGTGGTCCGTATTGCATTGTAAGCATTGTACTGGACGAGCTTTGGACGCGATTTCTTACTATAGGAGATCCTCTTCTTCGCTATTCTATGCGGCTAAAGTGGAGGCTCTTCCGTCGTTGGTGTAGGGATCACTATGTTCATATTGTTGATCCCTCCATACTACTCATTGCAACTTTTTAGTATACTTGTTTGACAAGATCTACTGCAGCCTGTTATTATTAAGGTTATAGGTTTATGTTACCTCATACCTATGCACTCTATGATAGTTTACAATTGAGTCTTATGTCTCTTTATCTAAGTCAGTTAGTAACTTTTTGATAAATAGACTTAGAATCATTAGATTAAATTCCTATATGGAATTTAACTTCGGTTCTTATTTAGCTAAGTAATCATTTGAGCCTCTGGAAACAGTAGTTTTCAAATTCTGACCTTTTAAACAGTAATTCTGTTGGCTTCTCTTTTACTGAAGAGTCAGTGAGTTTCATGCACTATCGGTGGATGATTTTCACTTTCGTAGTTTCGTAATCACTACTTCCTTTACTATTTAGGTTGGATTTTTGCATAAGAGTTAGGCTCCTAATATCCGGAACCTATTGTTATTTAGGTCCTTCTGTCTTCGTACGGGCATAGGCCTTTACTCTGTCCGGTTAGAGTTTATGTATTTATAAACAGATATCTGTTTATTACAACGGGCGTAGACTTCTTCTGTCTTTGATGCCTATTAGAAGGACGTTATGCTCCATTCTATTGCTAATGGATTCAATTAACTATCGATACTGCTTATGGTATATCTTTGACTCAGCAGTTGTGTTTGAGATTTCGGCTCATGAAGTAAGAGTTCTTCTACATCTTGGGCTTACATTAATAGTGTCGCTATTATAGAATTTTGAAGGCTGCTCATTGCGCTCAGCCATCCACATTCATGAATTTTTTATCTCAGAAATATTGAGTCCATTTCTGGAGGCCTCTATTGTTAGGTCTATTATCTACTGCTCAGAATGTCATTCACTTAACAGTTGCTACTATAGCTAGGTAGGCTGTCTGTTTCGGCAGTGACTCCGTTCTGCTGCCCTCTTCGCTCTGGGCTATTTGACCCAGGGCAAGAAAAAGGGGGGGGGGGGGGGGGAGGGTGTTCCCTTGGGTCACCTGTTTTTCTATGAAAACAAGGGGATACCTCCTCCGGAGTTAGTAATTCTGAGCTGTTATTGGGATGGTTGTTTAGTGAGAAGTTTATGTTTTAAAAATTCATTCAAGTCTTAGTTTTTAAAGTATAGCTTTTGAATATAGCACGTGTCAACGGGCATGATTATGCAATCCTCAGACACTTTTATAAAGAGTCTCTATTCTCTAGACTTACTTTATTTATTGGCTTACTTTAAAAATTATTAGTATAAGGATTATACTAGATATTAATAGAGTACATGGATGTATGATGCTCAATTTTGGAAGGTGTTGTATCTTTCTAATTTATCATAAATAAGAAAGATACATGTAAGGCCTATTACTTCTTTTTCCCTAGAGGGGATGACTCTATTTTATATTATTGAGCGTATTCCATCTTGCTCTATGTCCTTGGCCCTCCAGCCTTTTTACTATTCAGCTATGTCTGGGTCATTGGTACAGTATAAAAATGTTAAAAAATTTATAGTAATTTATATATTTTTTATACTTACCAATGACCCAGACGGGGATGGCCCTCCCAGGAGTTGGGAACTCTTACCTCCCCGCTGAGTACATAGCGCTTACCAGGCACTGGTTATTAGAATGATTAATGGCGCCAATTTCGGAACGTCCTTGACACGGCGCATGCGCAGTAGAGGTGAAGTGTGGAGGGCCATTCAGGACATGTTTTCGTTGGTTTTAGATGCAAATTTTGGGGATTGGGGGGCAAAATTTGTGTTTGGCCCTATATTTTAAGAGTTAGCACCAGCTATGTCTGGGTCATTGGTAAGTATAAAAAATATATAAATTACTATAAATTTTTTAACATTTATGCAAAAATATACTTCCCAATAGATCTAGAGTAATTTCCTCCTAAAAGGTTTAAAATATTAAAAAAAACATGTACAAAAGTCAAAGTGAGATATAGTGATCACTTGTCATCCATTGTCTTGTTGCTGTCCGTCATAAAAGGTGGTGTTTAACCCTTTACCCAACGCAGATGATATCAAAATTTATTATATTAAATATTACTTTTTCAAATTTTTCAAAAAATTTCTACAAAATCATATGTGACCCCTCATTGGAACAAGCTCAATGAGCTCATTCCAGCGAGGGGTCACATGATATGGTTTTGTTGAAATGTTTTGAAAAATAATAATTTTTCAACTGCTGAATTTGCATATTACGTGGTCGGATGTGGCCGATTCATTAGGTAAAGGGTTAAGTCTTTTCCTACCAAACTGCTGAACCAAGTCATGTAAATGATTACTGGGGAGGGGCAATTCAGTTTTGTTAAAATATCTGTGCTGACCCCCCCCCCCCCCCCTACCCCACCCCACACCATTGTGAGGGGTGGGGGAAAATTTCCCCAAATTTAAAAACAAATCTCATGATCTGATGGATGGAATAATTTGATATGTGGGTAATTAGCTTCCATTTGAGGTGTACACTAAATTTTGTTCATGAGAAGTTTGAGTGGCAGTATCTTCAGTTCTGGATGGTGAAAGAGTTTTGTCCTCGTCCCAAATCCTCGCAACCAATTGGTCAATTTAAACCAAATTTGGTATGGTATGTGGCATTATTGTGTCATAAGTACTTCATTCATGCAAAAAACAATTTTCCCAGATAAGCGTGGAAACCCCAGGAGCTAAAAATAGACAATTTTCCAAACCTTCATATTTCCCCAAACCACATGGAGCAGAGAACTGTTATTTGGTATAAAGCAACTTTAGGAGCAGTAGAATTGAATGAAATTTGCTATTGGTTGTGTCATAGGGTGCCCTGTGAAATAAAAAAAAGGCCCAGTCAGCATATTTTCGAAAATTAAAAAAATCTCCCGAGCACTGATATTTGACATTCAAAATAATTATGAGAATCAGATCTAAAGTTTGTTAAAGTCCCTGGATTATATTTCTGCTCCCAGTCCAAACTTTTAAGTTAGTGCAATATGAGGAATATTGTTTGAAAATTTTTCTCTGATCCACCTGTTAGAATATTTTGATATTTGGCATACAGCATCTTTATGGGGTCCGTGGACTCCTTTTTGAGCTTCTTATCAGAGCCCAAATTTTAACTAGTGTAATATGAGGAAAATACTTTGAAAATCTTCTTCAGATCCAGTGAGAATCTTTGGATATTTAAGTATTCATTATCCTGAGATTCATGTTTGTACAAATCACGTCTTCAGGTTCCCAATGGGAGTCTGAATTTTAACTTGGTGCAATATGAGGATTACTCTTTGAAAATCTTCTGATCTATCAGTGAGAAATTTTTTGGTTTTTTTATTCAGTGCTCAGAATCCTTATGAAGGAGGAAAGAGGGGGGGGGGGGGGCAGATTCTCGTTTCTTAAAATCAGGATCCCGTGTTCATATTTGGAGTCCTCTAGGGACCCAAAAGTTTAACTCTGTTTGATATGAAAAATACTCTTTTAAAATCTTCTGATCCCCCAGTTAGAATCTTTTGATATTTGGTATACAGCATTTTCATTAAAAAAGTAAATAATAAGTGACAAATTATTGTTAAAAAATCTTTAAATCACTTTGTTAAGAATTGATGGGTTTTTGTTAGGAGAGCTCTTTGGGCCCCTTTGGGTCTCTTGTTTATTAAGGTATTAGTGTACCTCAAAAAATGGGAGCGTGGTGGCTCAGTAGGTAGAGGTGCAGGCTGCAAGCCGAGAGGTCCTCGGTTCGAATCCCACCTGCGGCAACTGCGTTGTGTCCTTGGGCAAGACACTTCATCTCCATTGCCCACGTGGGGACACGATGACGCTGTGTACTAAGGCGTACTGCACGTTGATGGTATGCATGTCTTCAACCAATCTAACCCTGCCTGTGCTGCAGTGCGGAGTTACAATGTTGGGGAGCTGGCAGCTGCTCGCCGTTGCTCGGTGGTTCTCTCCAGGTACTCTGGCTTCCTCCACCCATAATACTGTCACAGTCACGATTAGCCATTGTGCATAAGTATGTGACCATAAACACCAATAAATAATGATAATAATAGTAACCTCAAAAAATCCAAATGTTTCATGGAATTTTTTGTCAGTATTGATCAATTCCTTTTTCCAAACTAAGAAAACCAGAAATAATGTACACAGGTATGTGGTAAAGCAATACACTTTTGACAGAAGGTGTTTCAGTATAATATAACAAATAATGCATGAGAATGCAATTGCCAACATTCAAAGTGCATATTGACATCAGCTTTGTTTTGGTCAAAATGCATGTTACAAGTTGATCTGCCAGTCTATAAGGAGTCATATGGCTGACAACTTCATGCAATAAATCTTAACCCTTTACCTAACATGAAAAGCAGACGACACTTGCAAAAAAAATTCTTGAATAATTAATTTTTTTCATTTTTTGTCTCAAAAACATAGGTTATGACCCCTCGTTGGAACAAGCTCGACGAGCTCGTTCCAACGAGGGGTCATAACCTATGTTTTTGAGACAAAAAATGAAAATATTTTAAAAATTAATTGGCGATATTTGAGAATAGCGCTGGCCGGTTTTGGCCGTTACGTTGGTCAAAGGGTTAATTAAACCTTAAGGGCCTAGCACATATTTGACAAGTCGCACCAAACTATCACTTGCAGTATATAGCCACTAGATAGTGTATTTTCAGGTGGTCCACAGTGGCATTTCCACTGGGGTGGGGGAGGGGTAATTGTGATATTATTTTGATTCTGGGTACATAAGCCCGCAAAAAGAGCTTGGTGTGCCCTAGTTTCTTCTACTTGTTCAAGGTATTTTTTAGCTCATCTGACTGAAAGTGAGGGGCGCTTAAGTGATCACTTTCTGTCTGTTCCACCAGCATGAAGTTTACATTATCAACTTCTCATAAATCATTGGGCCCAATTAAACCAAATTTGATCTGTATGTTCCTTATCATATGTCAATTCAAGTTTATTCAAATAACGTTGCCATGCCACAGGGGGGGGGGGGGGGCACCTCAAGGGGTGTAACTCTAATAGCACCCATAAATTGTTTTCTAAAATTAAAAAAATCTTCTCAAGAACCATCAAATACAATCTTTTGATATTTTGTATACAACATCTCTCGGAGGATCAGATTCAGGTTTGTTCAAATCAAGTCCTTGGGTTAATATTTGGGCTCCCTATGTGAGCTTGAATTTTAACTTAGTGCAGTAAGAAAAAATTTCTTGAAAAATCTTCTTCTTCAGTCAGAATACTTTCATATTTTGTATACAACATCACTATGGAGGTCAGATTCAAGTTTATTCAATTTGGGTTAATATTTGGTCTCTCTATTGGAGCCCAAAGAGTAACAAAGTGCAGTATGAGGAGATTTCTTTAAAAATTAAATTCTTCAGATCCACCAGTCAGATTCTTTTCATATTTGGTATATAACATCTTTCGTAGGATCAAATTCAAGTTTGTTCAATTTGAGCCCTTGGCTTAATATTGGAGTTCTCTACAGGGGGAGGCAGGTTAGGTTCAAGGTTGTTCAAATGCATTCCTTAGTGTTTTTCCATAAAATTTGCCTTTCAAACTGCAGTGACATAACAACCCTTGGAAGTTTGGTAATGCTTGTCTACAGCTGATAGACATGGAAGCAGTTAGGAAAACCTATGATAATAATCATATGACATGGACAGTAGATTTATCTGTAGTGTTGAAGAACTATGCCCAACTGAATGTGACCCAAAATACTTCTTTGAACCACTTTATCAGCTGAGCGATTACAGCCCCTTGGGGCCTCTTGTTTTGCAAATGTTGTTCATCTAAGGATTAGGGAGTTTCTAATTTTTGAATCGGCAAAAGCAAAGTAGGTAAATTATGCCACACAAAGTAGATCTTCTGTTTCTCAAGCCATTTTTTTTATAAAAATGAATATGGGTGGGTGAGCAGGCAGGTTATTTTTGCAATTATTATTTCCTTATCCTCGGAGGTTCATATAATTGTATTATCTTTTGGGAACACTGATGGTACAATATCGAAATTTCAAGCAACAATTGTTCCCATCATGCAACTAGGTATTTAACCAATTCTGTCCTGTTTAACTGAGCTCAATTGGTTAAATTCAAAGTAGCAATGTGAAAATCTTAAAATTTTGATACTGTGACAGCAGTATGTAGAGGCATAATCTATAGGATAACATGAACAGTGGTGTATTTTATCCATTTTATTAACTTTGGGAATTTATTTAACATAAACCATTTAATTTTTTCAAGTTAGCATTGGTAATAAATAAAAAGAGGCCATCCGGCAGCCAAAATGATTGTGTGGGAGGGCCTGCGAAACAGATTTTTATCTTTGTTAGGCTTTATCATTGATAGAATTTATTTTTGTTTTCAGAGTATATCAGGATGGATTTACTTGTGTACAGTCAGTACATCGAGATTGTCCACCAAATGTAATTCGTGCTACTCTCGCAGATTATTTGAACAACAGGCGTATACCATTTGTTGACAGCAGGTGTGCTAGTAAGTGTTCGTTATTAAGGATAAAGTATGAAACTGAAAGATCCGTAATTTGCTCCTGACCGGAGGTAACTGTGTTTTGTCCTTGTGCAAAACTGTCCACATGGGGGCATTGTGGTGCTTTGTACTAAAGCATACAGCAAATCAGTGGTGCACTTGCCTTGAGCCAATGCTAACCCTAGTTGTGCATTATTTCCCCCTCCCCCCCCCCCCCTGCAAGGGAGGGATATAGCATAGAGCTCTGTCCATCTGTCTGTCTGGCCGGCCGCCCATCCATCTGCCTGTCTGTCCATCCAAACTTTGTTTATGGCATAACTTGAACAATAGTTAACAGATTTCAATTCTTTTTGGTATATGTCCCTATAGCAACAGTGTCTACGTCAAGTTTGATCACCACCGGTATCTCTTGAAAATTAAGGGAGCTATGGAATTTGTTATAAAAATATCCTGTAAAACTTGTTTATGGCATAACTTGAACAATAGTTAATAGATTTCAATTCTTTTTGGTCAATGTCTCTATAGTAACAGTGTCTACGTCAAGTTCAATGACCACCGATATCTCTTGAAAATTATGGGAGTTATTGTTCGTTGTTATAAAAATATTCTGTGAATCTTGTTTACAGCATAACTTGAACAATAGTTAACAGATTCTTTTTATGTCTCTATAGCAATAATGTCTTTATCAAGTTCGATGGCCAGCGATATCCGATAAAAATTATGGGTGTTATTGCCCTTTGTTTAATAAAAAATATTGTGTAATGCTTGTTTATGGTATAACTTGAACAATAGTTAACAAATTTCAATTCTTTTCTTGTGAATGTCTCTATAGCAAAATTTGACTCCTGTAACCCCCACCCTCTTCCCTCCCCAGGTGCCAATATAGGTAATATTTTTCTTTACTCCAAAATGCTTTTGAAGGATTTAGAGTGACTACATGCATGAAAAGATTTGACTCCTACAACCCCCCTCCCCTCCTCCGAAGGTGCCAGTTAGGCTTTTTTTTTACTATGCTCTAAAATGTATTTTGAAGGATTTAGAGTTAGTACATCTGGCAATTTTTTTTTACTTCTATGTAATATTTTGTTTATGTAAATTTGTGGGCAATGTCCAATAATTTGTAATAAAACAGTTTGGAATAAATTCCAAAATATAAAAAATAATGTAGCCTTCCCTCAACCAGTCAAATTGTAACATTTGTAATCAATTAACTGTCACTTTTTCAAAGTATGCATGTCAGATGGGCATGTTCAGTTTTGATGAAGTGCATGTTCATACAACTTAAAATGCTAAAATTTGAAAACATAATAAAATTCGTATTGATATTTTTGTATATGGTGCTGACCTTTTTGGTTGGGTAATGGGTTAATGCTGTAAATCATCAATGGTATGGCAGTTATTCAGCAACCTTTTAGAGGAAATGATTAATCAGTCAACCAAGGTTAATCCATGTGATTAATGGTCTTGAAAACCCTTGATTCATTTCAGCTCTAATTTTGCCCATGGACATGATCAACATATTTTGTTAACAAATGGGCAGGAAAAAGCAAAAACATTCATACAATATGAAAATTATTCAACGAGCTGTGAATAAGCTCAACTAATCATATGCAGGGAAATCAGATGTTAAAGAAAATAAAATTTTGTTTTGTCAGATTACTTTGAAATTTAACAGTTTTTTATGATCACATTATAAAGGGGAAGATTGATTTTCAGATTTTTAACCCTTGGCACAAAAAAGGCAGCTTTCTGGCCTAGGATCATGATATAATCTGAATTCATAAAGTAGATAGTTGCTCAGTGAATTTCTATGGTAGACCAAGATTTCCAACGTGCAGCCCCCAGACATTATGTTGAACATAGTTATTGGTCTTCCCCCAAGTTACATATAGACTCTTTCCAGTTGATGACACTGAACTGGCGTGATAGATACCATCAGCTTTCAAAGGAGGTTAAAATAGAAAAAAAATTAAACGCCCATTTTTCAAAAACTGCATGGATCAGAATATTGTTTTTTTTGTAAGAAGCTTCTACAGAACCAGTGCAATCAGATGGATGGGAAAATGCTGAGTCATCATTAGATCACTTTCTGTCTGTCATCTGTCAGTCGTCCATTTGCCGTGAACTTTATGTTATCAACTTCTTCTCATAAACCACTTGGCTGAATTGAACCAAATTTGATATGCATGTTTCTAATTATATTTAATTCAAGTTTGTTAAAAAAAAGTTGCCACCCTTCAGAGGGCACCACAAGGGGGCATTACCCTGTTATAACTTCTTAGAACCCATAAATTGTTTTCCAAAATTAAAAAAAACAACTTTTTCTCCAGAACCATCAATCAGAATCTTTTGATATTTGGTATACAACATCTCAGGGAAGTGGTGGTTGGAGGGGAGGGGGGGGAGGAAGGGGGGGGTTGTAGAGGTGTCAGATTCAAGTTTGTTCAAATCGTGTCCCTGGTTGGGCTCTCTATGGTAGCCCAAATTTTAACTGTTAAAAATCTTCTTCTTCAGATCCACCAGTCAGAATCCTTTCATATTTGGGATACAACATCTCATGTGGGTCAGATTAAGTTTTGTTCAAATCGGGTTCCTGGGTTAATATCTGGGCTCTATATTGGAGCCCAAAGTTTAACTTAGTGCAATATGAGGAAATTTCTTAAAAAATCTTTTTCTTCAGATCTACCAGTTAGAATCCTTTCATATTTGGTATACAACCTCTTGAGAAAGAGGGGTGGGGACAGATTTAAGTTTGTTTAAATTGGGTTTCTGGGTTAATATTTTTAGCTCTCTATTGTGTAGGAGTTTGCAGTTACATAACATCCCTTGGAAGTTTGGCAGTGCTAGTTCTACAGCTGATGTAATTGGAAACAGTTAGGAAGGCCTTTGATCCCAATTGGGCATGTAGTATAATTAGGTCACAAGTTCTTGATTTATGTCTGGAATTTGTTTTTTTTGCAGCCCAGTGGGGACCCCAGGAGCTAAAAATAGAAAAAGGTTCAAATGCTCATATCTCAAAATCTGCACAGACCAGAATATTGTATGCTACTCAAAGTTTGCTAAGCACCACATATTTGACACATCATTGTGAAATTTTGTTTTGACACATTTGCGATATTTTTGATGGATATGATTGAGGAATGTATTGAGATGGTCCCAGTGTTTACATTAGCTCTCTTGACAGGCAGACTTTTCTTGACAGTCATGGAAAGCATGTACCCCTTGATTTCCATGATGTTTTCGTGTACTGTCTACATGTACATGAGATGTGTAGGGTATTCAATCTTCATTTCAACACAAACCCTTGTGATTTAATGATTGGATACGGCAAATGCAAATGTAAGAAGACATTTGTCTGAAGCAGAAATGTGGCGGGCTGTAAGGATGGTGGAGCAAGTGGCTACCCATTGTCAGGTTGGTGAAGTCCTTGGTGTGCACCTTACTGTGATCACCAGAGCCTGGGCAAGATTTCAGCAGTATGAGTGGTGGCGGAGACAGAGCAACATCTGCAGCTGAAGACCAGTTTTTGATCATTCAGGCCCGTAGGAACCGCTTTGACACAGCAATCCAGCTTCGCAGTGACCTTCAGAGTGCATCTGGGGTGAATGTTATGCCACAGACTATACGGGCTAGGTTGCACAAAGGTGGTCTCTGATTGAGAAGACCATGTATTCGCATTCCGCTGTCCCAGAACCACCGCCAGCCACGGTATGAATGAGCCATGGACCACACTGAAGATTGACCACCTGTCCTTTTTGCAGATGAGTCAAGGTACTGCCTAAAACAATGCAGATAGGTGTTCTAGGGTATGGAGAAGACCAGGGGAGCGATTCCATGCAGCCACATTGCTGAGCATGACCGCTATGGTGGAGGGTCAATCATGGTCTGTGGCGGCATCAGCTGGGATGGACATATGGAGCTCTGGGTCCTTGACCATGGTACATTGACTGCATAGCGGTATATTGATAAGATCCTGGATGCCCACGTCAGATTGTATGCAGGTGCAGTGGGTGATAGATTCATTCTGATGGACGATAATGCCCGTCCTTATGTTGCCCATGCTGTCTGGGAGTACCGACAGAGGGAGGGGATTGAGCATATGGACTGGCCAGCAAGATTCCCTGACCTCAATCCAATTGAACATGCCTGGAATGAGTTGCAGCTTGCAATTTCAGTCTGTCCAGTCCAACCAAGAAGTGTCCAGGAGCTTGGTGCCATGCTGGTCCAAGAATGGAACAGCATCCCACAAAAGGACCATCTGGAACCTGATTGGGAGCATGAGAAGGCGTTGTCAAACACAAACAAAATCTAAATTTCTGTACTTAAATCATTAAAGATATAATTAAATATAAAATATATACACTTTTCATAACAATATTTCAACTAAAACGTAATACAGGTAGTTGGATATATTTGGTGCTTAGCAAACATTGAGTAGTATATTTTGGTGTGCAGCTTCTTTAGCACCAGTGGAATCATGGGCAAATACTGAGTCATCATCTTTCTTCTGCTCCATCAGCAAAGTATTCTTCTTCAGAACCTTCCAGCCAAATCTAAGCTAATTTGGTACAGAGTATCTTGGTGGAGTATACTCTTCTGAGTTTGAATTTCCCCCAAAAGTTGCTACTCCCCTTGGGGTGGGGTTAATACCCAGAAATCCTAAATAGCTTTAAAAATCTTTTTCTCATGAACCATCAGGGAGATTACTTTTGCTTTGATATTTGGTATGGGACTTTCTTTGGTGGTGGAGCTTAAAGTTTGTTTAAGGCAAGTTAGTAGGTCAATATTTGAGCTCACAGCGGTAGCATGTATGTTTTGCGCATCATACAAAATTTCTGTTCCTTGAATTGATGGGCTGATTTGAACCAAATTTGGCACATAGTGTAATTGAGTCATAAGTTCTTCATTTATACCCCAATTTTTTTTTTTTTGCAGCCCCATGGGAAACCCAGGAGCTAAAAATAAAAAAAGATTCAAATGCCCATATTTCAAAAACTACATGGACCAGAATATTCTTTTATACCCCCAGTGGTGGTATATAGGAATTGGATTGTCTGTCCATCCTTCGTCCATCCATCTGGCCGTCTGTCCATCCATCCATCCATCTGCTCGTCTGTCCATATGTCCATCCTTCCCAAAATTCAATCATGAATAACTGTTAAAGTACTTGGTTGAGTGATTTGATATTTGGTGTTGAAGTGTATCCAGTTGCTGTATATCCGTAGTGAAATGCAGGTGTTGTGAGGGATTTTATTGCTAGAGTCATTGCCCTTTATGGACATAGAATTTGTCTGCCTTGAAATTAATTCATGAATAACTTGTAGAATACTCAGTGGAATGACTTCATATTTGGTGTGCAAGTCTATCCTATTGATGTCTACCCACAGTTCAAGGCAGATGTTTTTTGTTTTTTTTAATTTTTTTTTATTAGGGTTTAACGACACATTAACAGCCAGGGTCATATCATGTCGGTGACAGTTTTACGGGTGGAGGAAGCCGGAGTACCCGGAGAGAACCACCGAGCAACGATGAGCAGCTGTCAGCTCTCCAACATCGTAACTCTGAACTCTGCACCGCAGCACAGGCAGGGTTAGATTGGTTGAAGACATGCGCACCATCGACGCGCATTACGCCTTAGTACACAGCGTCATCGTGCCCCCAAGGCAGATGTTACTCAGTATATTATTGTAGGAGTTATTGCATTTTATGGTGTTTGATTTTGTACGTCCTAAAATTCAATCATGAATAACTTGTATAATTAAGGGTACCTTCATGGTGTAAGCCACTCCTCCCGCAATTTCTAATGTAGAGAGTTGAAACCTTAGGATATGGTTACACATGTCTTGCAGATGCGCAACATATATAAAGTTTGCAGAAAAATATTTTTTTCACGGAATTATCAAATCAAGTCGCTGTCACATTTGGTAAAGAGGTGGGGGTACCGTTTTGTGTCACCCTATGGTGACACTTAATAGTTCTTGTGATATATGCCCCAATGGTCTGTAATCTGTCACAGGTCTGTCATCTGTCATATACCATGGATTGCATTACAGAAATGAAACATTTATTACTGGGTGATGCTGAAGGATGACAGATAACAGACATGTGACAGATTACAGACCTTTGGGGAATATATATATACATATTATATATGCCATCCTCAGCTTTGCTCTAGTTTAGTATGAAGCTTCCTTAAGACCAGTGGAATCAGATGGACCCGAAAAATTGCTATTGGTTATGTCATGGGGTGCCATATGGGGATGCCCATTTTAACACTGTTGGCAGTGAGAAAAGCTGAGTCATTATCTTTCTTGTGCTCCATCAATTAAGTATTTTTTTTACAGAAACTTTTGGCCAAATCTAAATTAATTTGGTTCAAAGCCTCTTGGTGGAATATACTGTATACTTCTGCACCTCTTGTTCTATCCTTCCATGCTGGCATTTGTGCCATATTGATAAACATATTCACACATTGTGACATTCTGTGTATTTTCATTGGTCTGTATTATTCTGTTTACAGCTCCCAAACCACTTGTCTTTGATAATGCATGTACTGACAAGGATGTACAAAGACTGGTTGCAAAGTATTATTGTTCACCTGATCTTGAAAACTTTCAGCAAACAAACAGTTGCAAGTAAGCATTACTTCACATCTTTTTATTTTTTATCCATCCAGTTTCACCAGATAATATCAATTGTTTGTTTATTCAGTTCAGTGACATTTTCAGAAGTCTGGGTGCTATTGTCAAAGTATTCATGATCAGTGAAAAACACAGGAAAAACTCATAGGGCATGGTTCACATATATATATGGGTCATGAAAACCTGGAAAAAATGTGCAAATTTAGCCATATTTTTCCAGGCCAGGAAAAGTGGGGGTATTTTTTGCTTCTTGTTTGAAAAAGGCATGGAAATGTCCCAAGAAATGTAACACTGATATCAAACTTGCCAAAATGCAGGCACAAAAAACATTTCAAAGATCCATTTAGCACAAAAAATTAGAATTGCATAATAAGGCCATAAAAAAAGAACCTCTGTTTCTCAGGCCCGTGCGCATGGTCATTTTTGGTGTGCATGCAACCTTTTTATGACGCCAAAAAATCTTCAAAAAAAATTTGAGATATTGTGCTCATTTCGGTAAATCGATATCGATGCGTTCGCAAATTTAAAATTAACTCACTTCAAGCTTTTTCTACATCATACTTTAATAAAGTGGGTGGGTTTTAGCAATATTCACGACAGAAAGTGTTTTATTCTGTAAAATGTAAGTCATAATGACAGCAAGAAGGAAGGTGTCTTTCAGTCTGACAACAAACAGTCACAAAGGGGAATGGTCGATTCGCACCAACCCTCAGAAAGTCTGCAAAGTCAGGTGCTATGTTGAATGGAACACACTCTCCTGGCATTTATTTTTAGTAACATTTGTATTGTAAATGGCCGTCATTGGGAATTTGTGTACTGTTATTTGAAACCGTTACGAGTTTCCCAGTTAATTTAAATAAATGCATTTGAGATGCAGGATAATTGGATAACTAATAGTAACCGTTGCTTGATATAAAAGTAACCGTCATAGTTGAAAATAAATCGCATATAGGCAGGTATGTGCGGTCGAATTGGTTAATAAAAACACGCAAACATTCGTTTTGTATTTCATTTTCAGATTTCAAAAAATATGATTTATGGATGAACTGCCCGTTCAAATGGGTTCTGATAATTTTGAATATAATGGGGAAAAATTGCGATTCACAATTTTATTAGGCAGGTTGTGAAAGGATTTTTTTGGGGGGGTAAAATAAATCTCTGAAAGTTGGCACTTCGACATTTGATTTGTCCCAGAGACGTTTCACCCACGAGGCGTTTCGTGACTTTCGTCCTGTGTTATAATTTTCACGTTTCACTGAAAAACAAACATTCAAACCCCACTTCATTTACGACCCAACACCCCTATGGTGAATAACCAATATATTTGCGAAATTTTGCGTGGTCCACCAGGCGTTTGGGTGGACATCAAATTACCACAAACAACCTCTCGGGAAGAAAATAAAAAGAAAAAAAAAAACCTGCCCGCCCGCATGCTTTTTGGGAAAAAATGGCCTGAGAAACAGACAATCAACTTTGTATGGCCTAAGTCATTTTGATTTATTCATTAAATCTTTCATGTTATAATTTTTATCCTTGCATTTCTGTGTAATGTGGTAGTGAGTACAAAAAAGGAATATATCAAGCATTCAGATCTGAGTAAAGTCCTGGATAATTCAGGACTTTCTCCCTGGCCTGGATGCTTGAAAAATTACACATTTCTTTTTAGATTTATCTCTGAAGTCCTGTTAAAATTTTAAAAGATTCGCTTGAAATCTTCTTTGAAAAGTCTTGGAATTTGATATCTATGACTCCTGCCATGCTGGGTAGCCACGAGTCCTTAACTGGTTGACACTTTTCTTGTTTAGGTTTCATATTCAGTCAGTTGCAAATAATATTTTGCTTATATCAATTTATAATAAAACAAATTTTGAATAACAGATTTAGACCACCAAAAATAATTGAGCCCTCAACCAGTTAAAGGTACTTAACTTCAAAACTTTATATTTTTATACAACAACCAATGGCCCAGACTTAGCTGGTGCTAACTCAAAAATATCCAGGGCCAAACACAAATTCCCCCCCCCCCCAATCTCCCAAATTTGCATGCAAAACCAAAAAAATTATGTCCTATGTGGTCCTCCATACTTCTGTGATCTGCACATGCGCAGTACCCAGGAAGACACTGAAATTGGCACCAACCATCATTCTTTGTTTGGCCCTCTGTCAGATAACAACAAACTGACTTCAGTGCTTTTAAATCTCAGTTTTAATGATGTCAGACAGAAATCAATGGTGAATTTGGTGGATCCAAGGACACAATAGAATGATGGAAGGAAGAAACGTTGATTTGGAACTTTCAGGGCTGTAACTTTATAAATTTTACAAAAATTATTTCATGTTTCCCAGTTTCGGGACATGGGCCTGACGTCATAATTTTTGCAAATTGCTAATGATTTTGCCACTGTTTGTTAAGTGTTCCTTCCCTATCGTTCCTTGAAGCCCCCCCAGTTAAACACCCATGTTTTTTGGCTTGTTTTATTGAAATTTTTTTATAAATTTCTTGGGAGTTTAACGTGTTACACAGAATGTTTATTCTGTATATTCCCATGGTTACGTCCTCACCCTAGGGGTGTTTAGGCGTTTTTGGTCATGCATCATACATCCGATGTATCGTTTTTTCTTCTGATGAAAATCTTGCTTTACATCGGATAATACAAAATCTGTTACTGACTTCGAGTCGTGTTATTTAGTGTCTGGGTCTTGTTTCCGGTTTTCATTCTGACGTTGTTTACATTGACAACGCTCTGTTTATATATGTAGTTTTCTATTTATTAATCATGGTAGGACTATTGTAAGATGCATTATATATTTTTATACTGAATACCAAAGGTCCAGACTTAGCTGGTGCTAACTCAAAAATATTTAGGGCCAAACACAAATTGTGCCCCCAATCCCCAAAATTTGCATGCAAAACCAAAAATTAAGAAGTCCTATCTGGCTCTCCATACATTTACCCTCCGCACATGCACAGACGCCAGGAAGTCACCGAAACTGGCACAAACATCATTCTTTGTTTGGCCCTCAGTCAGATAACAACAAACTGACATCTGTACTTTTAAATCTCAGTTTTAATGATGCCAGACGCAAATCAATGGTTATTTTGGTGCAAGGTCTCAACTGGATGAAGGAAGGAAGAAACGGTGGTTTGAAATGTTCAGGGCTGTAATTTTATTATAGTTATAAAAATTAGTTCATGTTCCCCAATTTCGGGACATGGGCCTGATGTCATCATTGATTGATAATGGTCTGTCCACTGTTTAGTATTTCTTCCCTACCTTCCCTTGATCCCCCCAGTTAAGCTCCCAAGCTTTTTGGCTTCTTTTTTTGAAATTTTTTATAAAATTTCTTGGGAGTTTAACATATTATACAGAAGATTATTCTGTACATCTCATACATCCAATGTTTAGTTTTTTCTTCTGATGAAGATCTTGCTTTACATCGGATAGTCTTGTTTCTGTTACTGACTTCGGGCCGTGTTGCCTGGGGTCTTGTTTTCGTTTTTTTGTTTTGAAGTTGTTTACATTGACAATGCTCTAGGTTGTTTCCTATTATTTTTAAGGAACGACAGTTGTAAGTAACATAAATATTCTGATAGTGTGGTAATTAATTTTATGGCATATTATTATAATTTTATCCACACTTAGGCTTTTTGGGCTCATCGTTCCCTTTGGGGACTTGGGCTCTTATATCAGAAAAAAAATTTCAAAATTTTTTTTTTGTTTTGAAGGAATTTTCCTTTTGGATGTATTTATTTCATCGATTGTATTTTAATGTTTTCTTATATTTATGTAGATTTGGTGGTAGTACAATTGACCTATGTTAGATTTTAGATAATAATATTTATCTAATGGTAGGGCAAATAAGAGGAAACCTTTCCTCTATTTACATGGTCATTGTCTTGCTTATAGTCAATGTACTACCACTAATTCTTGCTCCATGTGTCAGATTTTGACAATGTTGATGACGGGTGTCATGGTTTGTTAGGCGAGTGGACACTATCGGTCCTCTCGCGGCGAGGGGACACTGCTGGTCCTCTCGCCAAAATGTCACTATAGTTTTTTAGTTTCTATTTACAGAGGAACAAGAACATGGTGTGGTTTCGTGACGCCGTCAGAGAGTGTGCTTCCGTCATCGCATTTAGTATTAGAGCTAGCAAAAATGCGCTCAATGATATAAGACAAGGACCTAGGCCTTAGAATATAGGGTTTATGTCCCTTGTCTACAGCTAGCTCAACCGGCAGATCTATCATGCAGAATATGGGTGGTGTGACGCTGGGTATGTCCGTAGCCGTCGAGAAGAGGAAAAAGGGTGTAGCGAGCACTATAAAAATCCGAACATGCTCACCCTGCGACGACGGAAAGGAGGAAGCAGACAAGTTCTGAGGTATGCTCGCCCAAGTCTATCATGATCACGAGCAAGAGAGAAGCCCCTCTCTCTTATAACAACATCTGTGGTCAGAGGTTGTTGGTAGGAACTTGTGTCAGTTGGAGCTTATGTCCATGCCTTCCTGTCCGGGACGCTCCTTCTAATAGGCTGCCGAGGTCGGCTAGTCTTATAGCTTCCTCTACGTTCGAAAAGCACACATGACCACACAAAGTCCGTTGTCGCCAGCTAGCTCGACCGGTGAAGCGGTTACTCAGGCCTCTGAGAACTGTGACACTGGGTGTGTCTGCTCCGGGCTAGTAGATGATATAGGGTGGAGCGAGCACTATAATATACAACCATGCTCACCCAGCGACGACGGAAGTAGGAAGCCGGCAAGTTCTGAGATACGCCCGTCCAGGTCATCCAGGACCGTGAGCAAGAGAGGTCTCTCTCTCTTACAACATCGTCTGGGGACAGTTGTTGTTGGTAGGAACTTTCATCAGTCGGAGTTTACGTCCATGCCTCCTGTCAACAGGTTGTCCCACCTAATAGGCAGTCGGGGTCGGCTAGTCTTACGGCTTCCTCTACATACAGATAAAGTGCTCTTTATATTTCACAGGGCTATAAACCGCAATGAGTGGTTTCTGTTCCATGCTGCCGGTGAAGCGGTTAAGATTGAATATGAGGACCGTGACATCGGATGTGTCGCATGTGCATTGTATTCAGAGCTAGTGGCATAAGTGCTCAGTGATATAAGACAAGTTCCTAGACCTTAGAATATAGGGTTTACAACCTTGTCTCCAGCTAGCTCAACTGGCGGATCGTTACTCAGAATATGGGTAGTGTGACACCGGGTATTTCCATGGAGATCGTGAGAGGAACAAGTGTGTAGCGAGCACTATAAAATCCAGTCATGCTCACCCTGCGTATATGGAAGGAAGAAGCCGGCAAGTTCTGAGGTATGCTCGGCGAGGTCTCTCAGGACTGGAGCAAGAGGGAGACCCCTCTCTCTCTTTTAACAACATCTGGGGCTTGGTGTTGTTGGTAGGACAGTTGGAGCTTACATACATACCTATTGTCCGGTACGCTCTGTTCAATTCTTAGCCGGGGGCGGCTACAGTTTGGCTTCTTCAGCATCTACCAAGCACTCCTGCCCGCACCATGGCTAAGTGACTCCGGATATCTAGTCTGCATCGACAAGAGGTCCACTTTTTGTGAAGAAAGTCGCACCATCTTGTAGCCAAGGAGATGAGGCTTCATTCATCGGGACATCCGCAGTAAGAGCCATCTCGGACACACTGTCCCAGGAGCAGCTGGCGAACAAGCAATACCTGACCGCTGCTCCTCAGGCCTCCGTAACAGACTTGCTGTCGCAAATTGCGCTGCTCATCGCAGTATTCCTGCTAAGGCAGAAGAACTCAACGTCAGTCTCAAATCTTGAGCTGTTGAATGGTGCTTGATCGGTCCAGTATCTGCCTGTTCAGATGCCGGGGACCGTGATTCTAAACTGATTTAGAAGAATGAAGAAAGGGATATGGATGAGCATACCCTTCCCTTTCGGAACAACTCATGGATGATATGGATACTATACGTTATCGTTTTCTTGAACTTGTTCCAGTGAATCACAATGCTGCGAGTAATTGTGAGAAACCGCTAGCGTTGTTAGATGCTGACTTCATCCGGACAAAGAGCAGGATAATAAGATCTCTTTCCGGTTAAGTCTACACGGGTGTCACAGGTCTTCGATTATGTAGACGACGTCATATTTATATGTAGGAAGAAGTAATACGGTTTCTTATCATCATCTTCTCTGTTTTTGATCACATACATTTAAAAAACGACCGGGGAAGATGTGTTGAGAGTTTCTCTGCGTTGAATGAGCAGGCTAAGATCTTAGTTGTAGCTTTACCTTCATCATTTCGCTGTTCGCTCAGATTCAATTGACAAGATAATTTCTTATTCAGAGCGAATTTACACTCACGGGTTTATGAACTTCAATTTTAAGAACTGTGACGCAACGTCTATATGGAAAGGAATTTTGTGGTCGTTTGTACTTTTAAAAAATTCTTTCCAGGCCTATTTATCATATATATCTCTGTCATAACAGATGTTAAGTGGGAGTTATTCTGATGTGATGAAGCCTTGCGTCGTCATCTTTAACATTGGACTAGGTGGAAAACTTGCTTCATGTCACTTTAGTTTTCCAGACACTAAGTCTTTGATGGTAAGCTTTCATTAATGTAGGATTAAGCTACACAAAAGCATCAATACTCAGCTCTTCAAGTTGGGGTCTAATCGACCAACATCAGCAGAAAGAGTAAGAGAGGTTGTCCTAGACTCAGATCGTCTATAAGGACTCATAGCGAAGGTATAGGTATCCCTCCTATATATTACTTTTTTTTTTCTTTTTTTTTATATTTTTTATTCAGATATAGTATTACATTAAAAATGTACAGTGATAATCGATACAGTTGTGTATTCACATAGGTGATTTACAAAAAAATAAGCAACCAGAATATGCACAATTGCGTAAATGAAAAAAAGAAAAGAACTCATATTCAATGAAACAGTAGTCACTTCAGGAGTGTTTGTCGTAGGCGGTATTTCTGTCTCAATCTCGTGGAAGTGAGGTTTGAAACTGTCTTGTTGATAGTCTGGAAGGAGAGTTACGTGAAAAATATTCTGCTATAATTAACTTTACATCGGCGTTTTGTCTAAAATTGCTCAAAAACTAATGCAAGATCAAACAACAGTAGCTAATGAGTTCCACCTCTTTTGAATGGTAGTTTTCTTTTTGGCGGAATATACATATAATGACATTAATTCGATCTGTTTATAATATTTCAGCCATTCAATATAACTTGAGTAATTAGGGTTACACCCTGTTGTTCTGCATGAGAGAATAAACTGTTTAAATAAAAGAATACTGAGATCAATAATCGGAGGCATGGTTGGATTGTTTGAATGTAAAATAGTATATTCAGAGGTCATGGGAAAAGTCCAGTTACAACATTCCTCTAATTTTGAGAGCCAGTTCAGTAAAACTGTTTTAGAGAATGGGCAGTTAAAAGATAAATGTTTTATAGTTTTTGATTTGTGTTACCGCAGAAGGTACACAGTTCTGTCTCTACAAGTTTCATTTTAAAAAGCATCGAATTTGTACATATAATTCTTTGTAAAATTTTGAACTGCGTGGCTTGCAGCTTTGGATCATCTGTGGTCACAAACAGAGTTTTGGAGATCGCTTCCCAATCTGAAGTTTGCAGAGAAGTGTTCAACACGTTGTTCCATCTAGTTTGAGCTTTTTGGGGATTTTCACCGACTTGCTCAAGGAAAAGTGGGTAGAACGTTCGATTCACTTTTTGTGTTATGTTCAATTTCTCAACACAACTGTTTGTAATGTCAGCACATCTTGGAAGCGATTTAATTAGCCTTTTCCAGCTTTTCGGAATCGTGTTTATCACTCCCCGTTAGACAGTGAAGGGTGGTTTTAAATCAAATTTCACGCAAAACTTGGTGTATAACAGGAAAGAATTTTCGTTGTTTAAGAGGTCATTTACACGTTATAATGCTTCCTTTTTGAATGAACTTTTGTGATTCCAATATACTTTGTAGCGTGTTGGAATTACTTCACCGCATCACATCTTTAATCCAATCCAAATCACTTGTGTTTTATCAAAATTCACCTTTAGACCTGAGTGTTTGGAAAATTCATCCATGATACTTAACACGGCATTGAATGAATGGCCGTCGTCGCTTAAGAACAGTGTTGTGTCATCCGCATATTGTGTTATTAGATATTCGGAGTTGTTTATGTTAACTCCATTTATTTCTGGGTTGAATTTTAACAAGGCACTGAGAATCTTAGCGCACAAAATAAACAGATAGGGTGATAAAGGGTCACCTTGCCTCACGCCCCTGCCTAGTGCAAATCGATCTGAGCAATGGTCATTGTTCAAAACACAACTATAGATCCCATTGTAATACGTTCTAAACCATTTTATGACAGATGGTCCAAAGTTGAAAAATTTTAATGAGCGTTCAATGAAACTCCATTCTAATGAGTCAAAAGCTTTCTAGAAATCTATCATAACTAAGATCGCGGGTATGTTTTTCTGCTCACACTTCTTAATTACATCGAAGTATAACCTAGTAGATTCACCAATATATCTACCTTTCATGAAACCCAATTGGGTTTCTGAAATGATTTTGGGCAGAACTGTTTTTATGCGGTTTGCTATTGCACTTGATCCAATTTTTACATCGACATTTATTAGCAATATTGGCCTCCAATTTTTCATGTACAGTTTTGATTTGTTTTGTTTTGGAATACACGTTATAATGCTTCCTTTTTGGACAATTGAGAGCTCTCCTGATTGATAACCATTATTTAGGGATTAAACTAGAAAGCTACCTATGTCCTTCCAGAAAAATTTGTAAAACTCGGCAGTGAAGCCGTCAGAACCAGGTGTTTTATTATTTGCCATTTTTTTCAATTCCTGGAGGCATTCCGACTCAAGTAAATCGCCCTCTAGAGAAATTTTTTCATCATCATTTAAAAAATTCAGTAAAGGGTTCTTACTGTCAAAAAAATTATTCTCATTATTCTTCTCATCCGCCCCTGGATTGCTAGATGTATATAGTTTTTCATAAAACTGTTTCTGTTCAGAAAGAATTTCAGTTAAGTTTTGTGTTTCAGATCCATCATCCCTAATTAATTTGCTGATTATTTTTTCAGTGTAGTGTCGTTTTTCAAGGTTACAGAAATATTTTGTAGCTCTTTCCCCTTCAACTTTCTATTTGGCCTTCGATAGCAAAATAGTGCCTTTAATTTTTTTATCCCTAATTATTTTTAGATCTGACTGTAAAGTTTCCATTTCTTCCCTGACATTTAAATCACCCTCATCTAATCTTCGTTGCAAAGTTTTTATTTTTGTTTCTTTTTCTGATTGTTCTTGTTCAGACTTCCGTTTGAGAGATGCACAATAAGGAATTGTTTTGCCCCTTATCAGTGTTTAAGTGTTTCCCAAAATAATTGGTCGCTAATGGAGAATATATATTACTTTAGGGATTGACTATACAGCCACTTGGATAGGGGGATTAGGTCTGTTTGAGTTTACTGATCAGACACCCCTGAGCCGGTGGCTTGGGGCTCTTATAGAGCTCGGTCCCACCAATTTCGACTGAACTGGATAATTAGGTTATTTATGATAATCTTTCAGTCGAAAAGCGAGCGTTTGTATGATTGGCGATGCGACAAGTATAGTTCTTTAGATCACTTGAATCATGAACTAGATAATGTCTCATGGGATGAATGATAGGATATATCTATCCTACAATTCATTTTCAACAAGCTAGTTCGTCTGTTGTTTCACAGAGCGAATTAGCCAGTTGTTTGACTCGCTTTTATCTTTTATCAGATGCATTAACAGCGGAAGATTTTATGCGTCGGCTGGGGTTGTGCGGAGCGGCTATGAATGTTATTTCGATGGGTCGCTTACGCACACATCCCCTCCAGCTTTTTCTTAACTGGAGTGGTAGACATTTTTCAATCTAGACCAGTTTTGTTTTAGCGAATCTTTTAACATAAGGTCAAGTTTCTGCATATATTTAATGGTTTTCTCAATTATGATGGACGTGAGTTCATATATTGGGTTACAATCCTGAGTCCGATGGTCTCTCTATGCAGGGTTCTTGGGACCCTTGGTTTTTCGAGACCACATATTCAGAAATGATGTCTTATTGTTTATGCTACATCATTGAATTTATATTATTAGCGATCATGTATTTATAGACGCAGATCGGAGTTTATCAGGAGAGAAGAAATGCTTCTTTTGTCATTAATTTCCAATAGAAGGGACATTTCGGTTCATTCTATTGCTAGATCGATTCAATTTGCTATTCGTACTGCTTAGGAAAATTTATCTTCCAATCAGCAGTCAGTGCTTAAGATTTCAGCGCATGAAGTAAAAGCGCTGGCAGCATCTTGGGCTTATTCTAACTGTATGACTATTACATGATCTTATGTAGGATTGCTTCAGGACAGTTAAGTTTGCGGTGCACAGGAATAATAGTTTCCATCATTTAGGTTGCCAGTATTAGGCATTTGAACGCATGCTATTAACAGTTGACGCTCAGCCGTATTCAGAGGAATGAATTATAGGATAGGTGTTTCCTTCAATTCATTTGTTTCAATTGATTACTTTGATGTTAAAGGATCTGTTATTGAACATTCGCCAGAAGCTTCCTCAAACAGAGGGTCTTCTTCAGGGGAAGTTTTGTTTTTCACGTCATTCTCCGCTCTCAGTGGCATAACGGAGTATGTCAGACGTGAGGGAGCTTTGCGGTTTCTATATTCTTGCTGTCTGGACCAGCAATGATTAAGCAATGTGGGTGAGGAGGTTTTCGACAGGTATTCGAAATTCCCCCCCCCCCCCCCCCCCCCCACAGTCACACACTGTCGCGTATATATATCTTAATACATACATACTTTGTGTTTGGGTCGTGTTGGATGGCGCCCTCATAAGCATATACGCAGTTTTGTTGCATTAGTTCCCGTTGTTTATTTTCGGATTTCTAATATACAAGCGCTTATTAAATCATCATAATTGCTGCTATTTGAGTTCATAGGTGACTGCATGACCACTTAGTGGTTTTTAGATGATCACAGGCTGGATGTTAATGCACTCGTGCAATATTTTATTATGCTATCGCTTTGGTGGACCTTGAAATTATTATATATTTTGGGAGCGGTCTGTGTTGGAGCAGGTTAATCATGCCTACCTCCATTTCTAGATCCTGGTCTCGATTTTGTCAGTTCTCAGTCGCATATTCTCACGTGTTTATAGTTGTAGATACCAAATTGTACACATTGGAGAGTGTTCTTACCAGATTTAATTGTACAGAGGCCACCTGTGAATGATCTTTGAAGTGTGTTTTCTCTGCAGAGCAGGGGTCAGCCTAGCAGCTGATTTTAGGGAGAAGTGACTTCTCCCTCCAAAGACTTTAGGGAGAAGTCAGGGGCCAGGAGGGAGAAGTCAGTGGACATGAGGGAGAAGTCAGAAAAAAACAAAACGTATATGACAGCGTGACAAAATAAATGTACACAGAGAACACAATTGTGGAGAAAAAAATAAATAAAAGTTATACAAACATACATACACACACAAAACTAAGTTATGTAGGTTAAAATCCTCCCCCTCCCCTACAAAAAATTGTGTCGTTCATGGTTTCTGAATACCCTAACTCTTTCCCTAACAGTGATGACTATGGTTACCATGCAGTTGATTTTGTATTTGCCTCAATGCAGTGGATTTGAAATTTAGCATTACCCATGGTGAGAGTGTTCTTTGTAATAGAAGGTATATTCATTTAAAAAAAATATTTAAAGTATTTAAAATAAATTTCAAGTTCACATAAGAAGCTTGGTCATTCATGGTTTCTGAATGTCCTAGTTGAATTGAAATGTGTAGTTAAAAAAGTTTTCGACATCCTTCGTAAATTAAGCGTCATTAACAATTTGAGTTAATTTATTTCTAAGGTAAATGACAAAATATTTCAGTTGTCTCCCTTACCTGCTGCGCTGGGTGATAATACTCTGTTCAGAAAAATGACAATTTCTGCCATCCATCTTACATTGACACGTGCGATTGGTGCTATAAGGCTTGCCATTCTTATCCATCCTAATATGTGTGATTTCTAACGTAGCCTTATTACATTTAACCCCCTTCCAACACAGGTTTTCAAAGGAAAAACTTTCAATGCAAATTGCGGGGCGAATTTCAATGCAACCAATTTTTCAGTGGAACAGAGCGTAACCGTAAGCAATTTCGACGTTTTTATGGATGAACTGTCCCCTGCACATTTTTTGGGGTTTTTGAAACGGTGGTTAACTTTAAAAAATTCTAATAAACTGGATGCGTGTCTTGTGTGTGATTCGTTGTTTTTGCTGACACTTTTGGTTTTAAATAGCATTTTGTGCTGGTTGCTAGCAGTTGGGGCATATTGTTCGAACGACTACGCCATTACAACTCTTTTCAGAAATATAAAATTGGGCTAATTTAGGCTATTTTCAGAGCCACATGACAGATTTTAACAGCAGCCGTGTTTACTTTTTTGTGAATGCGGAAGCGTTGTTTTTTTTAAAATAAAACATAAGAAAATACAGTAAACTGCCATGTCTCCCAAGGAAGTTTTGGAGGGTGACTTGAATTTCGCCCCCCAATGTAATCCAAGGCGACTTGAGGAATGACAAGGCGACTTCTTCGCCCTAGTCACCGAATCAGCTGACCCCCTGCTGCAGAGATTGTTCATCGTATCTCGCTTTAATATGTGTATGTTATATTATTATTTCACTGATTTCGTTGTACCTGTATGCGCCGTCTGCAGTGCATATTTTGTAGCGGATAGGGTTATTTACCAAAATCGTCGTTATAGCCTTGGCTTGTGAAGTGGTGTTAAGCACCATTTATTATTCATGAATTAATTCCTGAGTGCCTGATCTATATTTATTTATATTGTTTCCTGGTACCACTTATTGATTCCAGAGCTCTCCCCTCTTTTGAAGATATGTTCAAAAGAGGTGGGGGGGGGGGGGGGTCATTTTCTCCACTTCTCTGGCTTATTGGGTATGTAACTATGAAGGAAGCTGTTTTGTTCTTACTATATTCGGTGTTCAGCTGTAGTATTATTGTATGGCATAGGTTTATGGGCAATTTTCTCTCATTCTCAATATGCCATCCTAATTTTTAGGGCTTAGTCCAGACAAGCCTTCAAAAATTGTGAACTTGTTACATTCTAATTAGCATGTTTTCTTGCTCAGATTTAGGATTTACATAATTGGAATCCATATTAGGATATGTCTCCTCTATTATGGTATAAAGAGACATACATGTAAATTCTAATTATTCTAATTTTCTTCATGATGGATTGAAGGATTTGATCTGTGCTGATCTACTTTTTTGGTAGTTCTAGGCCCTCCACCTTTTTACGATTCAGCTAGTCTGGGCCATTGGTATTCAGTATAAAAATATGAAAAAATTTAAAGTAATTTATATATTTTTTATACTTACCAATGGCCCAGACGGGAATGGCCCTCCCATGAGTGGGCAGTACTGGGCACTCATACGTCTGCGCCTGCACGGAGGGTAAATGTATAGAGGGCCCGATAGGACTTCTAATTTTTGGTTTTGCATGCAAATTTTGGGGATTGGGGGGCAAAATTTGTGTTTGGCCCTAAATATTTTTGAGTTAGCGCCAGCTTAGTCTGGGCCATTGGTAAGTACAAAAAATTTTTAAATTACTTTAAATTTTTTCATATTCCGGTAGTGTAGCATTTCATTTTTGGATAATAAAAATAATTTTGTCCACACTTAGGCTCTATCGAGATCAATTTGGGCTCATCGTTCCCTTTGGGGACTTGGGCTCCTGTCAAAAATTTTTCGAAAAGTTTTTTGAGAATTATTTTTTGATTTATAGTTTTGAATGTTATTATTATGTATCTTTTTTCATATATTTATTGGGAGTTGGTGCGAGTACAGTCGACTTTAATTTGATTCAAAATGAAAGCTTATTGCTCAAATTGCAATGCAAGGAAGTCTTCCTCTGATATACATGATGGTTGTATTGCTTGTACTCAGTGTACTCGCACTAATTCTTGCTCAACATGTGTCCGATGGGATGACAAACGTTGGAGATGGGTGTCACGGTACATTGTTAGCGGCGAGAGACCAATGCCGGTCCTCTCGCCACAAAGTCAATCTAGTTTCTCAGTTTCTATTTCAGAGGAACAAGAATATGGTGATGTTTATGTGACGCCTTCAGAGAGTGTGCTTCCATCGTCACATTTAGATGTTCAAACAGAGCTAGCGGCAAAAGTGCTCATGAATATTAGGCAGGGCAAAAAACCACACACCAGTGGTTTCAGCTCCCTGTCGCCAGCTAGCTCGACTGGTGAAGTGGTTACTCCGTCCGTGGGCACTGGGCTGCTGGGTGTGTCCATTGCGGTTGAAAAGAGTGGAGTGGGTAGAGCGAGCACTTTATAATATAAACAGGCTCACCCTGCGATGATGGAGAAGAAGAAGAAGCTGGCAAGTTCAGCGGGAAGCTTGGCGAGATCTGAAAGGACCACGAGCGAGAGAGCACCCTCTCTTTCCCAACAACATCTGGGACCAGATGTGGTGGTTCGGAACTTGCATCAGTTGGAGCATACGTCAACGCCTCCCATCCGGGACGCTTAGTTCAGTTCACAGCCAGCATCGACTACAGTTACGGCTTCTTCATCAGCGTCTTCCAAGCACACACGACTGCACCTTGGCTATGTGACTTCTGATATCCAGCCCGCATCGCCGAGAAGGGACCACTCATCATCAAAGAAGTCTGACCATCCGGTAGCCATGGAGATGAGGCCTCATTCATTGAGACGTCCGGAGAAAAGAGCCATCTTGGACACACCATCCCAGGAGCAGCCGGCGGCCAAGAAACAGAAGACCGCTGCTCCAAAGGCCTCCGTCACAGTCTTGCTGTCGCAGATTGTGCAGCTCATCACAGCATCCCAGCAAGTGCAGGAGCAGCCTACGTCAGGCTAAGATTCTGAGCTGTCGGATGGTGCTGGGTCGGTCCAGTCATCTACACGTTCAGATGCCACTGACCATGAGTCTGATCTGATTCAGTCGGATGGTTAAAGGGATATGGAAGAGGATTACCCTTCCTTTTCGGAACAACACATGGTGGCGATGGATTTAATTCATCAACACTTCCCTGAGTTTGTTTCCACAAATCAGAATGCTGCGACCACTCGGAGGAAACCGCTGGCGTCGTTGGACGCTGACTTTATCCAGACAAAGGAGGAGGCCTGTCTTTTCCGGTACAGTCTAGACAGGTGTCACAGGCCTTCAGCCATTTAGTTGATGCCATATTCAATCTTTCCAGTGGGAAGAAGAAAGGCGGTTTCTTGTCATCTTCCTTATGTTTACCATTTCCTGGACCACGTTCATTTAAAATGGTCTGGGAAGATATCCAGAGAGTTCCTCTGTGTTTGGATGAGCAGGCTGAGGACCTAGACATGTCCTTACCTTCGTCATTCACTATCTGCCCAGACACAATTGAGATGACAATTTCTTCTAACAGAGCGAATTTAGACTCTATGTCTTACGCAGATCACCTTACAAGAGCTATTTCGCAACATCTCAACGGGAAGGAATTTGAGGACGTTCGTACCTCTTTAAGAGTTCTTTCCAGGGCTGTTATGTTTACCATGCATAACTCCGCCTTAACAGTGGCTATTTTGGAGTTAATCAGACGTGATGGAGCCCTTGCGTCGTCATCCTTAATAGATGACAAGGTGAAAAACTCTCTACGAGTCACTCCGGTATCCGGTCATAAAATCTTTGATGATAAGCTTTCTTTAGTCTGTGACCAAGCTACAAAGAAAGCGTCAAACACTCTGCTTCTTAAGTCGGCGTCTAATCAACCCGTAGCAGCAGAAAAGAGTAAAGGAGGAGGTTCAGGACAAAAATCGTCTAAAGGGGACTCATTGCGAATTTAGACGCTATGTCTTACGCAAATCACCTTACAAGAGCTGTGGCGCAATGTCTCAACAGGAAGGAATTTGAGGACATTCGTACCTCTTTAAGAGTTCTTTCCAGGACTGTTATGTTTACCACGTATAACTCTGCCTTAACAGTGGCTAATTTGGAGTTAATCCGACATGATGGAGCCCTTGCGTCGTCATCCTTAAGAGATGACAAGGTGAAAAACTCTCTACCAGTCACTCCGGTATCCGGTTATAAAATCTTTGATGATAAGCTTTCTTTAGTCTACGACCAAGCTACAAAGAAAGCGTCAAACACTCTGCGTCGGTGTCTAATCCACTTAAAGCAGCAGAAAAGAGTAAAGGAGGAGGTTCAGGACAAAAATCGTCTAAAGGGGACTCCTCACGAGGATATAAGAAATCCTCTTACACTTACTCTAGGGATTGTCAATATAGTGACTCGGGAAGGGGGCGTAGGTCTGTCTGAGACAACCGGTCAGATGCCCCTAAGCCGGCAGGTGGAGGCTCTTCGTGAGGAGGACGTGGTTTCTCCTCCCGTAAGCCTCGCAGGTCCTACAGGTGATGGTCAGGACCTCTATTGCATTCCAGTTGGCGGAAGGTTATCAAGATTCGCGACAAACTGGATAACTATTACTGAAAACCAGTGGGTGAAAAGTGTGGTCTCGGACGGCCTACGGCTATCTTTCCGAGCAAAACCACTGCTAACACGAAGTCCACGTTGGACACAACTTCTGTCAGATCCTTCAAAAAGAGAGTCTCTCCTTGCAGAGGTAAAGTCTCTTCTGGAAAAGGAAGCAATAGAGGTTGTCACCTGTTCCTCGTACCGAAGCCAAACGGCTCGTTCCGACCGGTAATAGACATGAGCTGGATAAACAAACTTATCGTAGCTCCAAAGTTCTATATGGAGACCATTCAATCGTAAGGGCGAGCATTCGAGTGAATACGGCAAGCATCGATCTAAAGGATGCATACTTTCATGTCCTGGTACATCTGGCATTCAGAAAGTACCTACGGTTTGCCGTTCAAGGTATATTAAATCAGTTCCAAGCAATGTGCTTTAGGCTGAATCTAGCGGCCTGGGCGTTCACTCGAATAATGAACTCGGTAATGACTTATTTCCAAGCTCATTCGTCTGCAGTAACGTCGGCTTACTTGGACGACATTCTTCAGAGATACGGCATCAACTAATCTTCAGTACGATGTTCAGAGTCTGCTTCTTTTGCTCCAACATCTCGGCTTCATCGTAAACGAAAAGAAGTCGGATCTAGCTCCATCCAAGTCGTTCATTCACTTGGGAATGAGCTTCGAGACTCACAACAATCTGGTTTGTCTGCCTTACCCAGAGCGAAATTAGTCAGTTGTTTTGCTTGCTTTTGTCTACACTCAGACGAATTAACAGCGAGGGAATTTATGCAACTGATGGGTTGTGCGGAGCGGCTGAGGATCTTATTCCGATGGGTCGTTTACGCACACGTACCCTCCAGATATTCTTTACCCAGAACTAGAGTGTGAAGACGCATTCGCTCGAGATGAGAATTGTTTTAACGGACCTGGTAAAACAAAAGTTCCAGATTTGGGCAGATATTCAGTGGTTAACTCAGTTCTGCTGCAGCTGCCAGATCCGGTTTTCACGATTATGATGGATGCGAGTCAAACAGGTTGGGGCGCAACCCTGAGCCCGACAGACTCGAAGTGCCAGGGTCTTTAGGACCCTGTGTTCCTGAAGAAACACATAAACATCAAAGAAATGATGTCAATACGATTAATGCTACAACATTGGATTCACATGATAGCAGACGCGCATGTTCAGATATTGTCGGACAATTCAACGGTAGTAGCGTACATCAGGAACCAGGGAAGCATGCATTCGATTCCGGTATGCGAACTAACGGAAAAAA
The DNA here is from genome assembly GCA_031216915.1 of Pictodentalium vernedei. Taxonomy (NCBI): domain Eukaryota; kingdom Metazoa; phylum Mollusca; class Scaphopoda; order Dentaliida; family Dentaliidae; genus Pictodentalium; species Pictodentalium vernedei. Next base: position 111,070,873 of record CM062291.1, on the reverse strand, counting down.
TTCTTCTTTACATCTTGAAGCATCAAGTTCATCTATCGGCCCGTCATATACCGGGTCGTCTGAACGTATTAGCAGACTCGCTATCGCGGAAATGTCGCCTGTTGCCATCAGAATGGACTCTCAAAAAGCGAGTATTCAGACAGATTTGCTACTAGTGGGATCAACCTATGATAGACATGTTTGCGACACACCTTAACAATCAGTTGCAGACTTACGTGTCACCGTGCCTAGATCATCAAGCGTATGCAGTAGACGCTCTCTCAGTTTCATGGGACGGAATGATAGGATACGCCTATCCTCCAACTCCATTGATTCAACAGATCTTGTTAAAGATCAAGCAGTCTCGTTGCAAGATTCTGTTAGTAGCATCTCAGTCGCCACAGAAACCATGGATCAATCTTCTCAGGTGCCTGTTATGGGACATTCCACGGAAGCTGCCTCCGCGAGAGGACCTTCTTTATCAGGGGAAGTCACGCACACTGCATCAAAGCCCAGAAGGTCTCAACCTTCATGTATTTCCGTTGTGCGGTCCTTCTTGCACGCCAAGCGTTTTACAGGACGAGCAGTGGACGCAATTTCTAACTGCAGGAGGTCCTCCTCTTCGCTGAATTATGCAGCAAAGTGGAAGGTTTTCTTCCATTGGTGTAAGAATTAGTCGATAGACATTTATGATCCGTCCATACCGTATATTGCCAAATTCTGGTCTACCTGTTTGACATTCTCAAACTGCAGCCCGTCACTATTAAGGGCTATAGGTCTGTGTTATCGGACACTTACGCCCATCATGATAACTTGGCAATTGGATCTAATGCTTCATTATGCAAACTAGTTAGAAATTTCTCTATAAATAGACCTAGAACCCTCAGATTAATTCCTAAGTGGAATTTAGCTTGGGTTCTGTTGAAGCTTAAAGAAGCTCCATTTGAGCCGTTAGACGCTGTAGAGTTTAAATTCATGACCTATAAAACAGCATTTCTCTTAGCCTTTGCTTCCGCTAAAAAAGTTTGTGAACTCCATGCTTTATCTGTTGACGAATCTCACTATCGTAGTGTTGGAAATACCATCACTTTAACTACAGAAGTGGGATTTTTGGCTAAGAATCAGGATCCAGAAAAACAGCCTGAGCCTATTATCATAAAGGCTCTGCAATCTACGGACAACCGTACACCTTTGCTGTGACCAGTCAGGGCTGTGCTGTGCGCATATATAAATGCTGATCAGAGTTTATTAGGAAAGGAAGAAAATGCTTCTTTTGTCTTATATTAAATTTGGGGTGTCCTTTCGTCCTTCCTTGTTTTTCGTTTCCAGACTCTAACTTTCCTTACAGTGACCAGATTTCGATGAAATTTGGGTAGTAGATCACTTTCATCAATTGTGGGTCCAAGTTCGAATATGGGCATTTTCTACACATATTTAATTAGGTTGCTGAAATTTGATTGGTTGACGGTTTCCAGACTCTAACTTTCCTTAAAATCAACCAATTTCGATGAAATTTCATATATGGATTACTTTTATCAATACTAGGTCAAGTTCGAATGTGGGAAATTTTGTACCGAAAATCTGTCCGTCTGCCCCGTGCGTCAACGCACCTCAGACTAAAAGCCGTATTTATGAACTGATCTTCACAAAACTTTTTGGGTATCTTTGTTATCATTGTGAGACCAGAATATGTGTTTTGGGGTTTGGTCCAAAATTCAAGATGGCTGCCAGCAGCCATTTTGTTCCGAAATTGGGTGTAATCAGTTTTTTGTACAGAACTTCTATATGAAAGTTTGGATTTGAATAAATTTTTGTATGAATTTTTAGTAACATGCAATACATCACATATATACGGGTTTTGTTCTCGTGCAAAAATTATGCAAATTAGGGAGACTTTGATTTATTTAGTGCTACTACTAATACACAGTAAGTGCACACCTTCAGTGTTTTTCGTTTCCAGACTCTTAACTTTCCTTACAGTCAGTCGATTTCGATGAAATTTGGGTAGTAGATCACTTTCATCAATTGGGTCCAAGTTCGAACATGGGCATTTTCCACGCATATTTAATTAGGTTGCTTAAATTTGATTGGCTGATGGTTTCCAGACTCTAACTTTCCTTAGAGTCAACCGATTTCAATTAAATTTCATATATGGATTACTTTTCACATCAGTTTAATGTAATATGTCTTATCATACAGTCTTAATTTTTAGTGATTCTCACAGTTGTACTCCACATCACTTTACTTGCTTTGACAGTGACCTCCGTGAAAATAAATCTGATAACCACTGTCTGAAGCACAGGCTCTTCTGTCTCTTCTAAATAACTTCCACTTACAACTCAACTATATTCCACTGGATGCATTAATTACCCTTGAAACTGCTGCCCTGCGAGAGACAAGAATTCACTGAATTTGCTTGTTATCATTGATTTCTAAGAGAAAAGATATATCTGTTCATTAAGTTGTTAGATGGATTCGGTTGGCAATATGCATTGCCCATGAAAGTCTATCTTCGGATCAGTGTTCTGTAAATAAGATATCAGCGCATGAAGTTAGAGCGCTGTCAACTTCTTGGGCTTATTCTAACAGTATAGCCATCACTGATCTCATGAAAGCTGCATTCTGGACACAGCCTTCTACATTTACCAAGTTTTATCTTAGAAATATAGAGTCCATCTCCGGTGACCTTAGATGTTTAGTTCCTCTATCTGTTGCTCAGAATGTCATCCACTAAATGTTTACATCTATAGTTATTTATTTAGGCAACCCGTTCCAGCAGTGACGCTGTTCAGCTGCCCTCTTCGTTCTGTGGTCACATACCTCAGAACAAGGGAAGGGGGGGGGGGGGGGGTGGTCCTTATTATCATCTTGCTTTATAGTGAAAAGCAAGGGAAGACCTTCTCCGGTGTCAGTAGTCCCGAGTCGGTGCTGGGATGGTTTTAATGTGTAGCACGGTGTGAAGCAAATTAATATGTCTCATTTATGAATTGTTTTTAAAGTGTAGCTCACTGTGAAGCGTTTGTATATGTCACGTGTCAAACAGGCGTTAATATACAATCCCCAGACACTTTTAAATGAGTATAAAGAGTCTCATTCTCTGGACTATCTTTATATTGGCTTCCCTTCACCGAATTAGCATAATGGGTTATGCTTGCATTAAAATGGAGAATTATATATTATGTAATGCTCAATTACATTGTTGCTGTTATGTCTTTCTCGTTTATCGTAAATGAGAAAGACATATATAATTCCTTTCTCTCCTATTCTCCTGTAGGAGCTATCCTTTAAGAAGTGATTGAGTAATTGGATTTTCCTTTATGTCCTAGGCCCTCCAGCCTTTTTATGATTCAGCTAAGTCTGGGCCATTGGTTGTTGTATAAAAATATTATAAATTCAAAGTAATTTGTATATTTTTTATACTTACCAATGGCCCAGACGAGGATGGCCCTCCCATGAGTGGGCACTCATACCTCCCCGCTGATTATAACATTTAGCAGGCACTGTAGAAAGAATGATGGTTGGCACCAATTTCGGTGTCTTCCTGGATACTGCACATGCACAGATCACAAAAGTATGGAGGACCACATAGGACATAATTTTTTTGGTTGCATGCAAATTTTGGGAATTGGGGAGGCAAAATTTGTGTTTGGCCCTGGATATTTTTGAGTTAGCACCGCTAAGTCTGGGCCATTGGAAAGTATAAAAAATATACAAATTACTTTGAATTTATAATTTTCATGACCTTGAAAAGTACTTGAAAATGGGCCTGCAATTCCTAAAGTCCTTGAAAGTACTTGAAAGCATTTACAGTTACCAAGTACTCCAAAGCCTTTCAAGGAATAACTGTAGTAGCATCAATGAAGACCGAATCATCCCTTGAGTGGAACAAGAGGCAAAATGTGAGAAATATTCTAGTGGTTATCCTGTAAGTTATTATGCCACCGATTTGAATAGTCAAAGGGGGTATCTAGTGGAGACCTCCATCTGTCCATTCGTCCATCCATTCATTTGTCCATCCATACCAACATACTCCCTTGTATCTTAGCCACTACTACTGCGATTTGAATGATATTTGGTGTTGTGATAGAGCATCATGGGGAATGATACTTGTGTAGCGTGAGTTTCTTCCACACATTTTTTTCAGAGTTATGGCCCTTTTTCACTCTGTCAACTTAGAAAATGTTTGGTGGATCAGGGGCAATGGCACATGCTTTGTGTTGCCCTTCTTGTTTCAGCAGGTAATGTACATGTACCCTAATCCTGTTATTCAAATATCCTTGAATTTGGTGCAGTGTGTTCCTTGAAAATCCTTCATTTCAACCGTAAAAAGGTCCTTAAAAGACTCATAAAGAGTTGAGCATTCTACAGAGTAATGGAATTCTATCCAAAGCTAGAAGTTTTGTGAATCATAGCTTATTCTAATGAGGAATCATGATAAGCTATGTTTTCAGGGCAAAAAACAAAGAAATATTTTCATTATTCAAGAAGTTAACAAGTGTTGTCTGCTATTCATGCTAGGTGGAGGGCAAATTCAGGTCATTAATCTTTTATCTAACACAGTATTTTTAAAAAATAAATTTAATTTCCCTTTTTTCGAAAACAATTTCACAATTTTTCAATAAAACCATTCAAATATGAATCTCATTAGAACCAGGTTGACGAGCTGATTCTAATGATATCCAGATTTGTATGGTTTTATTGAGAAACTTCCAAGATATTTTAGGCTGTGGTAGGCTTATTCTTGTTAATTATCTGTCTGTTTTTAGCCAATATGTTAGGTAAAGAGTTAAATTTCACCAAACTCACAATGGTGTCCATTGCCCCAAATTACAGAAATGTTCCCAATTATGGGGCATAGCACATAGTATGCTTTGTTTTTATGCTTTCTTTTCCATTTTTACTAAAATGATTTAACCCACAATGCCCTGGATATGTGTATACATTTTTGCTTCTCAATGACAGTCGACATACTGTGGATTTGCAGTTGTTTCTAGACACATCACAGCTGTCTATATAGGCAAGGAACTTATAATTTAACTTTGAGTTTACTTAGATGCACCCATAGACTGCATGAACAAATCAGGAAATGGCATTTCAAGAAGTCAGTAGTGCAAAAAAGTTTCGTCAATGCAGCTGAACTGAACAACAGTTGACCAGGTCTGAAAATAAGCCATCTGACATTTGCAGAATGAGGTCCCCGGAGGGTGAATTTGATGATACTATCCCATGCAGTGGGCCAATTTATCCTCTGGGTACCTCTTTCTGTTTAGCTTTGAGACCCTGATTTAGATTGAGGTTCATAGAGGGTAAATTTAGTGATGCTACCCTGCCGTGGACCTCATTTTGCAGATGACAGTCTGCTTATTTTCTGACTTGCAGCTGACTTGGCAAGTGGTATCCCCCATACTTGTCCAATCTAAAAGCATGGCTAATTTGTCCTGCTCTGACAGTCTACAGGTTTGTAAAATGATGTGGGGGAAAACCATTTCTAATAGACAAGTAACTTTTGTCATTACACTACTACCAGAAATATGTAAAATAATCACAAGAACATTTCTGATTTCTTTGTTGATAAATCTAATACATGACATCATTTCTTTCCCCCCAAATTATGTAACATTTCAGAATTATAAACAGAGAAAACATTGTTCACACTTCAAGGTTAAGGTCAAATTTCAAGGTCATGCTTAATATTTATTATTTATTGGTGTTTAAGGTCACATATTTCTGCACAATGGCTAAACATGACCATTCCAGTTGTACGGGTGGAGGAAGCTGGAGTACCAGGAGTGAACCACCGAGCAACAGTGAGCAACTGTCAGCTCCCCAACATACTAACTCCACACAAGCAGGGTTAGGTTTGGTTGAAGACAGGTGCACCATCGATGTGCAGTACGCCTTATTACACAACGTCACCATTCCCCCACGTGGGCAATGGGGGTGAAGTGTCTTGCCCAAGGATGCGATGCGGTTGCCACAAGTGGTATTAGGTCATGCTCAAAATCTGTTGATATTTGTGCCTTAGCCATAACTCAGAATAAATCAAAGTACAATTATCCATCTTCATATAAATATTAATCACATATAGACGATGTATCACGCCAGATAGTTGCATGCACATCTTCAAGGTCCAGTCATACTTGACCTTCATAATTAAACGGTTACAAATACTGTCTCTGGACACCATTAGATCTACAATCATCAAAATATAAAGAATTATAAAGGACAATAGTAGGATGTGTCTCACACCTTAGATGGGTTCATAACTTCAAGGTCACATTTCAAAGTCACTTAAAATCCGTCAAAACAGTGGAACCCTGTTAATTGAATAGCCACTTTGCCAATGAAAATTATTCAATTAACAGGAGTATTCATTTAGCAGGGATTGTGTCACTTTCCTGTATTCTAGAGATAAACTTAGCATTTATTCTATTATATCTTGTTTGACAGAGCTCCATTCAATTAACTGGAGATTACTCTATAACCTACATTCAGTTAACAGGTCAAATTTGTAGGTATGGTAAATGGTTTTGTGCTGGGAAATTATATTCAATTAACAAAGTTATTCAATTAAGAGATATCCAATTAAGTAGGCTCCACTGTATCACATTTAAAATCTCTCAATATTCATATCTCAGCCATGACTCAGAAATAGACCAAACTGCAATTGCCAAACTTCATACAAATGTTAAAAACAGTGAGAAGGTGTGGCGCATATAATGCTTTCGCACCTTCAAGTTCAAGCTCGTACTTGAGTAATTATGTTGAAGGTCACATGTCTTGTCCCGGCCATACCTCAGTAATTGTGGATACAATTATCAAACTTCACACAGTCGATATGGTCAGTTTAATTTTATATGTTACTTTTATCTGGGTTATGGCCCCGTTTTGGACTTTGTTAACCACTACTAAATATAGTTCATCATAAAGCAGGGGCATTAGTGTCCCATGGACACATTTGATGGCCTGCTGTATTGGTGCTATGGTTTAATAGAGATAAGATAAGATATTTATTAATTCAATATCAACAAAAATAAATGACTAGATAGTCATGCTTGGCAGTGGAGGGGGGGGAGGGGAGGGGAGGGGGGGCAGGAGCATAGCCACCCTTGGCATTGCACTTGTTTTTACTTGGTATATAACATTCTTAGGGGGATCGGATTCACATTTGTTCAAATGAAGCCTCTTCGTTTATATTTGGGCTCCATCCAGGAGCCCAAATTTTAACTGAGTGCAATATGAGGAATATTCTTTAAAAATCTTCTCCTCCTGAGCCCCTGTCCAAATCTTTTGATATTTGGAAAACAAATTCTTATGAGTGGTCAGGTTCAAGTTTGTTCAAAATATGTTCTTGGGTTGTGCTCTCTATCGAAGCATATCCCCCATGGGAACCCCAGAAAGTTTACTTTGGCAAACAAGATCTGTTTTACTGGTAAGATAAGACCTGGTTACCAGTGCGTGGGGGGTTGGAAGTCCTCCAAAATGGGCAACATGGGTATAATTGATTGGCTGGACTTGACTTTATATCCATTAATTGCGGTCACGATTAGCCATTGTGCAGAAGTATATGACATAAAACAACAATAAATAAAAAATGAAAGTGTCAATGACACTGTAGCTTAACTTGGCTGTGTGTTGTGTTTGATGAAAAGGATAATGTTCAATGTTTATGAAAGGATTATGAAATAAGCCAAGAATTGTGATAATTGAGAATATGTTAATTTCTGTTCCCTGTTTGATATGTTTTCAATAAAAATAATATGAGGTGTAGTTACAGTGAAATTATTCCAAAATGAGTCATCCTATCAAGTTACAATGAAATCCCTTCATAAATTGTCATAGCTGCTTATATAGGCAGTGAAGACTTGCCTTTCAACAACTGTCAAAGTATTATGATGTAGACTGTCAAAGTTAACCCTTTACCCAACGTAACGGCCAAAACCGGCCAGCACTATTCTCAAAAATCGCCAATTAATTTTCAAAATATTTTCATTTTTTGTCTCAAAAACATAGGTTATGACCCCTCGTTGGAACGAGCTCGTCGAGTTCGTTCCAACGAGGGGTCATAACCTATGTTTTTGAGACAAAAAATGAAAAAATTTAGTTATTCAAGAATTTTTTTTGCAAGTGTCGTCTGCTTTTCATGTTAGGTAAAGGGTTAAGCAAAAATGTATAAAATCCCCAGTCCTTTAACCCTTTACCTATCATGAAAGGCAGACAACACTTGGAAACAAAATTCTTGAGTAACTAATTTTTTTCAGTTTTTCAATCAAAAACATAGCTTATGATGAGCTTGTTCCAATGAGGGGTCATAAGCTAAATTTTTTAGACAAAAAATGAAAATTGAATGGTGATTTTTGTGAATACCTCTGCCCAGTTTTGACTGTTACATTGGGTAAAGGGTTAAGATTAACGTCTCAGTGCCTAGACATTTTCACCATACCACATGCATCTTGACTTCCTGTATTGGTAGCCATTTCTTGACCAGCGACCACTGCCAGCATTTTCTACACTGAAAGGTTTCCTTGTGTGTACACATTGGGGCACCTTATTTGAGTTCACAGATCTTGTCAAAGTTGGATGAAAAGTCTGTTAATATACCAGCCAGAAAATAAGCAGACTGTCATCTGCTAAATGAGGTCCTCAAAGGGTGAAGTTGGTGCTGCTACTCTGCACAGCAGGGTAGCATCACTAAATTTACCCTCTGTGAACCTCAATCTGAATCACCGTCTCAAACCTAAATAGAAAAAGGTACCCAGAGGATCAATTGGCCCACTGTATAGGATAGCATCAGCAATTTGGCCCGCTGAGTACCTCATTTTGCAAATGACAGATTGCTCATTTTCAGGCTTGTTAATATATGACCAGTTTTAACTTTATTAATCATTATCTTGACATGAGCTGGGAATTATAGCACCCTTTTTTGTTAGCTCACCTGACTGCAAGTCAGTGTGAGGTATTGCCATCACTTGGTGTCCGTTTTCCGTTAACTTTTGCAAACCTGGCTTCTTCTTCACAGCCATTCAGCCAAATTCAAACATATATTGCACAAACATATTACTTTCAGCACTGTAAGTGCAAGTGCCAATACAGCTCGGGCGAGAGGTCGTATTTATGGACCGATCTTTACGAAACTTCTTGGGTACCTTTGCTATCACCGTGGGACGAGAACGAGTGTTTTTGGGTCCGGTCTGAAATTCAAGATGGCGACTGGTGGCCATTTTGTCAAAATTAGGTGCAATCAGATTTTTGCGCAGAACTTCCATATGAAAGCGCTGATTTGAATAATTTTCTGTGCGAATGTTTAGTACCATGGGATACATCACATATAATACGTGTTTTTTCACGTGCATAAATTATGCCGATTAGACTAACTTTGATCTATTTATTGTTACTTTCAGCACTGTAACTGCAAATGCCAATACGGCTCGGGCTAGAGGCCGTATTTATGAACCGATCTTTATGAAACTTCTTGGGCACCTTTGTTATCACCTTGGGATGAGAACGAGTGTTTTGGGGTACAGTCCAAAATTCAAGATGGTTGCCGGTGGCCATTTTGTACCAAAATTGGTGCAATCAGTTTTTTGTACAGAACTTTTGTATGAAAGTTCTGATTTGAATAACGAGTGTTTCTGGGTGCGGTCCAAAATTCAAGATGGCTGCCAGTGGCCATTTTGTACCGGAATTAGGTCCAATCAGTTTTTTGTACACAACTTCTATACGGCTCAGGCTAGAGGCCGTATTTATGAACCGATCTTTACGAAACTTCTTGGGTACCTTTGTTATCACCCTGGGACGAGAACAAGTGTTTTTGGGTGCGGTCCAAAATTCAAGATGGCCGCCAGCAACTTTTTTGTACCAAAATTAGTGCAATCAGTTTTTTGTGCAGAACTTCTGTATGAAAGTTCTGATCTGAATAAATTTTTGTAGGAATGTTTAGTAACATGGAATACATCACATATAATACAGGTTTTTTTTCTCGTGCAGAAATTATGCAAATTAGATGAACTTTGATTTGTTCAGTGCTACTTATACACAGTAAGTGCACATGTCAATACAGCTCGGGCTAGAGTCTGTATTTATGAACTGATCTTCACGAAACTTCTTGGGGTACCATTGTTATCACCTTGTGACAGGAACGAGTGTTTTTGGGTGCCTTTGTTATCACTGTGCTATGTGAACAAATATTTTGGGGTTCAGTCAGACCCACTCTGGGACTCAAAGATTTCTTTTCTAGTTTAGCATCTAACTGTCGCCCACCCTTATAATACTTTACCTACACATTTGTTACAGGCTACGGTCAGCATTTATGTACAGACCGTTACAATACTTTACATGTACCTTTGTTATCAGGTCATTACCTAGATGTTTATCATTGCTGTGTCACATACTCCACATGTACATGTCTTAAACAAGTTGAGCTACAGTGTCATTGACACTTTCATTTGTCTCAAAAACATAGGTTATGACCCCTCTTTGGAACGAGCTTGTTGAGCTCGTTCCAATGATGGGTCATAACCTATGTTTTTGAGACAAAAATTTTAAAAAAATAGTTATTCAAGAATTTTGTTTCCAAGTGTCGTCTGCTTTTCATGTCAGGTAATGGGTTAAAAACCCCAAGCCATTTATTATTAAAACTTTGTTATGCTTCCTTATTGGAATGAGTTTGAATAGCTTATATTCTATGAGTTGTTATTTCTTAGAAAATACAAAAGCTAAAATATGAAGATCTTTGTTTGTGTATAATGCTGATCATAATTGGCCTATTTTATGATTTTGTCTCAGTAAATATTCTTATGTTTTTGTTTTATTGTTACAGGAATCTAGAGATGATTTCAAATTGTTTCTACCTGAAATCTATTGCTTTTGGTATGGGGTGCCTCAGAGAAGATATTAGTCGTTCCATCAAGCATAATGCTACGAACATAATTGGTACTGCTGTTCCAAAAGATTTGTGTAAAGGTAAGGGAAAATAAGTGCATGTACAGTAAAACCTGTTTTGAGAGACCACTGTCACGAGAGACCAACCTGTCTTGAGAGACCGTTATGACCTTGTACCATTTGGTTGTTTTACTCTGTAATTGACCAGTCTGGCAAAAAGAGTGGTCTCTCGAGACAGATTCTACTGTAGTTCTTTTATCTATACATCAATGGGCATTTCAAAGTCAGTCACCTATAACACAGTGGGGGGAATTCATCCAAGGGAAACAAGTTGGATAAAATGGTTTAGAGGTACAAGGCTACTGAGAGAGGAAATATCTGCAACATTATTCTTTGAGAAACTTCCTCCAGAAACGAGGGAACAAATAGGATTGTGGTTTGAAATTATTAGAGAAAAGATATTTTTTTGGGCTTTTGTGATTTTAACCCTTTACCTAACGAATTGGATGTATCTGCCTGCATAATTTACAAATTCAACAGAGAAAACAAAAAATCAAAACATTACAAAAAACCCTCTTTTTTTTTTTTTTTTTTTTGTGGAGGGGGGGAGTCGGGTCACATCATATGCTTTTGTTGAAGTATTTGGGGGGGGGGGGGGGGGGGGGGGGGGGGGGGGGGTGAGTGAGCGGTGGCTCAGTAGGTACAGGTGCAAGCTGAGAGGTCCTCAGTTTGAATCCTGCGCCAACAGCGTTCTGTACTTGGGCAAAACACTTCACCCCCATTGCCCACGTGGGGACACAGTGGCATTGTGTACTAAGGCATACTGCACGTCGATGGTGCACTTATCTTCAACCAATGCTAACCCTGCTTGTGTGGAGTTAGTATGTTGGGGAGCTGGCTGTTGCTCTCCGTTGCTCGGTGGTTCTCTCTGGGTAGTCCGGCTTCCTCCACCCGTAAAACTGTTGTGGTCATGATTAGCCATTTTGCAGAAATATGTGACCTTAAACACCAATAAATAAATAAATAATAATTTATTTTGATATCATCTGTGGTGGGTAGAGGGTTAAAGAAGAATCAGTCAACTCTGTTACTCTGTCCCTTTCTAATCTAAAAATGCAGAATGTGAAAACAATTATCCACTCTCTCAACTATTCTCTTAGGAACCCTCAAGAGCAGTCTGAAAATAATCCTTTAACTGGTTGAGTGCTAGAAGCTGCTATCAGGGCTTTCAGAAAAATGAGGGTACCAGAGCAAAAGCTGACATTTCCCTTGCTCATATTTCATATTCACTCAGACGCAAACAATATTTTGTTTATATAAATTAGTTTTAGGACAAATTATTGGAGAGTGCCTGTGGACACTCTCCAATGATTTGTAATAAACAATTTTTGAATAACAAATTCAGACCACCAAAAATAATCTAGCCCTCAACCTGTTAAGTCCTTAGTGACCACATGAAATATAATGGTGCCTAGTCTGTGATAGGCATGCTGGTAAATTGTTCTGTCTTTTTCAAGTTTTAATATGATATTAGAGATTTGTTTGACAAACCATTATCCAATGAAAGTTTTTGATATTGATATGTATGTTTCACTGTTGTTTCTTTTTATTACTTTCCAAAGTATGATTTACTGGAATTTCCGGGTTTGATTATAAACGATAACTTTTTTTTTTAAACCTTTACCTAACATGAAAAGCAGACGACACTTGCAAGAAACAATTCTTGAATAACTATTATTTTCATTTTTTGTCTCAAAAACATAGGTTATGACCCCTCATTGGAACGAGCTCAATGAGCTCGTTCTAATGAGGGGTAATAACCTATGTTTTAGAGACAAATAATTTGCGATTTTTAGCTCAACTTTGGCGAAGCCAAATTTGAGCTTATGCCATGGCCAGTCATCCGTCTGGCCATCTGTTTGTCTGTCCGTCAACAATTCAATACAGCTCGGGCTAGAGGCCGTATTTATGAACCGATCTTTACGAAACTTCTTGGGTACCTTCTTGACTAACTCACAGTGCTGAAAGTAACACTAAATACATCATATTTAGTGTTACTTTCAGCACTGTGAGTGCAAATGCCAATACAGCTCGGGCTAGAGGCCGTATTTATGAACCGATTTTTACAAAACTTCTTGGGTATCTTTGGTATCACCGTGGGACGAGAACGAGTGTTTTTGGGTCCGGTCCGAGATTCAAGATGGCCGATGGCAGCCATTTTGTACAAAATTAGGTGCAATCAGATTTTTGCACAGAACTTCCATATGAAAGCACTGATTTGAATAATTTTTCGTGTGAATGTTTAGTACCATGGGATACATCACATATAATACGGGTTTTTTTCTCATGCAGAAATTATGCAAATTAGATGAACTTTGATTATTTCAGTGCTACTTACACACAGTAAGTACACATGTCAATATGGCTCGGGCTAGAGGCTGTATTTATGAACCGATCTTCACGAAACTTCTTGGGTACCTTTATTATCACCTTGGGACGAGAACGAGTGTTTCTGGGTGCAGTCCAAAATTCAAGATGGTTGCCAGTGGCCATTTTGTACCGAAATTAGGTCTAATCAGTTTTTTGTACACAACTTCTATATGGCTCGGGCTAGAGGCCGTATTTATGAACCGATCTTTATGAAACTTCTTGGATACCTTTGTTATCACCGTGGGATGAGAACGAGTGTTCTTGGATGTGGTCCGAAATTCAAGATGGCCACCAGCAGCCATTTTGTACCAAAATTAGTGCAATCAGTCTTTTGTACAGAACTTCTGTATGAAAGTTCTGATTTGAACAAATTTTTGTATAAATTTTTAGTAACATGGAATACATCACATATAGATTTTTTTCTCATGCAGAAATTATGCAAATTAGATGAACTTTGATTTATTGAGTGCTACTTATACACTGTAAGTGCACATATCAATACGGCTCGGGTTAGAGGCTGTATTTATCAACTGATCTTCACGAAACTTCTTGGGTACCTTTGTTATCACCTTGGGACGAGAACAAGTGTTTCTGGGTGGAGTCCAAAATTCAAGATGGCTGTCAGTGGCCATTTTGTACCGAAATTAGGTCCAATCAGTTTTTTGTCACAACTTCTATACAGTTTGTATTTATGAACTGATCTTCACGAAACTTCTTGGGTACCTTTGTTTTCACCTTAGGACAGGAATGAGTGTGTTTTGGGGTGCCTTTGTTATCACTGTGCTATGAGAACAAATATTTTGGGGTTCAGTCAGACCCACTCTGGGACTCAAAGATTCCTTTTCTAGTTTAGCATCTGACTGTCACCCACCTTTACAATATTTTACCTATACATTTGTTACAGGCTACGGTCAGTATTTATGTACAGACCATTACAATACTTTATATGTACCTTTGTTATCAGGTCATTACTTAGATGTTTGTAATTGCTGTGTCACATACTATACATGTACATGTCTTAACAAGTTGAGCTACAGAGTCTTTGACACTTTCATTTAGAATAGTGCTGGCCGGTTTTGGCTGTTACATTAGGTAAAGGATTAAATAATATAATTATCATTAATAATGAAAAGTAATAAACAGAGTAATCACTTGACTAGACTGGTTACATGAAATAATTCATTCGAGGCCAGGGACTATATTGTAAAACACTCGTGCGCATTCGCGCTCTTGCGTTTGTACAACGTCCCTCACCTCTCATGCATTATTTCACGTAACAAGTCCAGTCAAGCGATTACTCTCTATGTAATATACCCTGAAAATCTCAAATTTGGGATAGAATCTAATTAGAAGATAAACATCTCTTGTTGCATTAGACACTGTTGATTTTCATTATAATTCCTGTCATCGTTCGAAGTGAAAAAATTCACCAGATCTGTTTTATTTGAAGAAAAACAATAAAAAAATGTCATTTTCGATCTAAGTCTATTTGCCATGATCAAATTTACAAGGTGAACTTTGAAGCACAAATGCTAACAAACATTGCAGGGTGTGTTCGATCTGTGATGGGAGCACAGTAAGAGTGAATATATCTGAGATAAGACCATGGAGCTAATCAAATTACGATTGAATTTAACTGATTAATTACAAACCTCAGTTGTATCTGGCAGAGGATTTAAAAATGAATCAAATTGAAACTCACTGCCCATCAAAATTCTAGTTATTGCACCTTCTTAGAACCATAAATATTGTTAGTCTGCCCTCAACTATTGTATTCAACAGTGACTTGTCTGTTTTGTCAAGTCAATCAAAAAAAACGAAATATTCCCCAACAAAATCAAAGGAGTTTCGGGTGTGTGATCTCCTTGAACATGATGATAGAGGACGAGTTCAAGTATTTTGAGAACGTCTGGATAATTTGGGAATTTCTGAATTTGCTCGATTCGAATCATTGGGACAATGAATAATCAAATTTCAAAGCTCTGCTGGGCCATACTAGCAAGGATACGATTTGGTACATTTTATTATATCCCCACTTTCGAAGAAAATGGGGGTATACTGGATTACATGCGTTCATCCGTCTGTCTGTGTGTGAGTCCATCCGAAAATATTCATAACTTGAGTAAATTATTATTTTTTATAATATTTGTTGGTTATAGGTATGCCCACACTAGTTATTTTATTTTTTTTTATTACTTGTTCACTTAGAAATTGTATCCGTCCGAGCCAAATTTTGTCTGTTTAGCCTGTATCTCAGGTATCGAATGTTCTATTGCAATGAAATTTGCCATGAGCACTGCTTATGGTATAGGCTTTAAAAAAAGGATTCAATGATATTTCTCACACTCTCCTTTTTAGAGTTATACCCCTTTTTTGATTTAGAAATTGTAGGAAATAGACATTATTTGTCTGTTCAGCCTGTATCTCAAGTATGGTCCACGGATCGACCCCAGCCAATGGTAACTGTGTTGTGGCCTTTGGCAAGGCACTTAAACCCAATTACCCATGTGGGTGCATGATGGCACTGTGTACTAAGGTGTACTGCATGTCGATGGTGCACTTGTCTTCAACCAATGCTAGCCCTGTTTGTGTGGAGTTAGTACATTGGAATGTCGGACATTTGCTCATCATAAATCGTTGGGTCTCTTAGGGTACTCCAGCTTCCTCCACCCATAAAACTGTCCAACACAAGGTGTCAAAAGTGTTGTTGAACCCCAATAAATAAAAAAATAAATAAATTGTCTTCGACCAATGCTAACCCTGCTTGTGCAAAGTTAGTTGTTGGGGAATCTGATAGTTGTTTGCCACTACTCAGTGGTTCTCTGAAGTACACAGGCTTCCTTCACCCAAAGTCAGAAGTATCGTTAAACATCAATAAACTAATCGAAACTGTCAGCATCCCTAAATGCTGTACTAATACAGACACATTAACATTCCCAAAATGGCCCAAGATTGTCCCAGGATTTCAGTGCGCTTCCTGATATCCTAGAAAAGTTTTGTGATGCAAAGTGTCAAGTTGTAAGTATTGGTATTAAAATAGATAACTTGCACTTTTAAATTTTCCACCTTCATTTTAATATTTTCTGATGAAAAGAGTGAATGAAAATTGCTTTGAAAAAGTTACCAAGTGTATTCTTCCTTGAGAACTTCACTGGCAGGCTGCATTTATCTTGACAATGTTTTTACACCTTAAGCATTAAGTTCTTGTACCAATACTTCAGAATAAAGCTCAAATATGGGCTTCCAACTCTCTACCAGTTAAATAATACAATCAGATTACAGTTAAAGTTCTTTGTTCTAATGATTTTATTCCATTGAATGATGGGTTAGCCATGTGATGTCCCCATAACCTGTCTTGATAAATGTCAGTTGTGAAATTTTATATCCTGCTCCATATTGACAGATCCAATATTATGATTTTTACAGATAAAAATAGAAACTGTTCAGCAGCTCAGGAGAAAAATTGTGGTGATGTATGTGCAGACAAAAAGTGCTTTCGTTTTCCATCAGCTAAATGTAAAGTTGATCCTTGTACATGCAAATCGTTCTTTGAAGAACCATACCATAAAGGAAGAGTAAACTGTGCAGAAGGTGTGTTACTTACATTTATTACTTTCCAAAGTGTGATTTACTGGGATTTCCAGGTTTGATTATAAATGATAACTACACAAGTGAATTATGCAATCAACAATTGTGTCATATATCCGTGCACGCAAACGAAGACACTTTGCTGTGGGTGTAATGGGGACTTCATTTTTTTTTTTTTTTTTTTTTAAATCCTTTACCTAATATGAAGAGCAGACGACACTTGCAAACAAAATTCTTGAATGGCTATTTTCATTTTTTGTCTAAAAAAACATAAGTTATGACCCCCTCATTGGAACGAGCTCAAAGAGCTCGTTCCAATGAGGGGTCATAACCTATGTTTTAGAGACAAAAAATTAAAAAATAATGGAAATTAATTGGTGATTTTTGAGAATAGTGCTGGCTGTTACATTAGGTAAAGGGTTAAATAATATAATTATCGTTAATAATGAAAAGTAATAAACAGAGTTATCGCTTGACTGGACTGGTTTCATGAAATAATTCATTCGAGGCGAGGGACTATATTGTAAAAACTCGTATATTTTTATACTGTACCAATGACCCAGACATAGCTGGTGCTAACTCTTAAAACATAGGGCCAAACACAAATTTTGCTCCCCAATCCCCAAAATTTGCATCTAAAACCAAAGAAAACATGTCCTGAATGGCCCTCCATACTTCACCTCTACTGCGCATGCGCAGTGTCAAGGACGTCCCGAAATTGGCGCCATTAATCATTCTTAGTTTGGCCCTTCATCAGTTAACATCTGACTGATCTTTGTGCTTGTAAATCTCAGTTTAAATGATGCCAGACACATAAATATTAGTGAAATGGTGATTCTAAGGAGGATGTAGAAGGAGGAGAGGAAAAATGAGTGACAGAAAATAATCAGGGCTGTAACTTAAAATTTTTTGATGAAATTATGTTAAGTTACCTATTTTCGAGGCAACTGCCTGTTGTGGTCATTCTTGTTATCAAGATTACACTGCTTATTCAGTGTTTTCCTCTCTCCCTTTCCTTTAAGTCCCCTCTTGCTATTCTCCCATGCATTTGGTATATTTTCTGTAATTTTATTACTAAAATTTCTTGGGAGTTTTAGCTTGATAACAGAATGTATTCTGTTCTTTTCCCCATGTTTACGTCTTCACCTATGGGTGGTTAGGCGTAGTGTTCTGATGTTCTGCAGTTTCTTCCCTGGAAGTCTCTGTTTTGCATCAGATAGTGTATTATTGGTAACTGATTTCGGGCCAGGGTGCCTGGAGTCTTGATCTAGTGTTTTTACACTTATTGTTTACATTTCCAACAGCCCTCTGTGTGAGGGGGGATTTCTTGAAAATAATATCTTGATGTTAATTTAATCATAACTAGACATATTATTATTGTTCGTAAGTGTTGCATAAATTGTTTAAAATATTTTTAGAATTTT
This sequence comes from Pictodentalium vernedei, assembly GCA_031216915.1. Lineage (NCBI taxonomy): Eukaryota > Metazoa > Mollusca > Scaphopoda > Dentaliida > Dentaliidae > Pictodentalium > Pictodentalium vernedei. The sequence continues at coordinate 111,052,571 of CM062291.1, read as the reverse complement.
TGTCCACACTTAGACTTGGGATTCATTGGGGCTCAACATTACTTTTCAGAAACTTGGGCTGTTCTGAAAAAATATTTTTTCAAAAGTTTTTGATTCAATTATTTTTTCTATGTTAATGGATCTTGTTATTATGTATTTTGATTGTCAGGGGTTGGTGCTAGTACTAGGACTTTGTTTTCTTTTCACATTGAAAGGATATTGTTCAATTGTAATAAGAGGAAATCCTGTCTTTCATAATCATTGTATAATGTAGTCAGTGTACTCGCACTAACTCCTGTTCTGTATGTGTTGATTACGATGACAACATGGGAAGCGTGTGTCACGGTATGTTAGTGGGGAATTGGCCATTCTGGTCCTTTCCCCGCAGGGTCACTCTACTTTATCAATCTCTATTTCAGACGATCATGATCAGGGTGATGTATCCGTGATGTCTTCCAAAAAGTGTGCCTCCGTCGTCACAATTAATGAAGAGCTAGCGGAAAAGTGCTCATGGATTACGTCAATCTCTTAAGAGGACCCTAGTAGGTTCGACGGCCTTTGACGTCCGCTAGCTCGCCCGGTGTAGCGTCCATTCATCGAATGGTTCGGCAGCCGGGTTCGTCCGTTGCGGTCTAGAAGGAGTTTTGGGTGATGCGAGCACTATAAACATCCATGTGCACACCCAGTGACGGCGGATTAGAGGGGAGAACGGAGGAAGCCTTTTAGTCCGGTTCATAGCTCGTCCAGGCCCTCCGAGCTGCAAGCGAGAGAGGCCCCTCTCTCGTACATCAACATCTGGCCCCAGATGTTGTGGTACAAAATGTCTCGCATTCGGAGCATACGTCCGCCGCTCGGGATGCTCCTTTATATTGTCAGTCCGGAGAGACTGTCAATAAGGCTTCCTCATTCTCATGGCAGCGCACACGACCACACCTTGGCTACGTGACCTCCGATATCCAGTCAACTTCGCCAATCAGAGAATCCTCGGCGACCAGGTCACGCCATCCGATAGCCAGGGACACGAGGCCTGCAGACTCCGGACGTTCGCATAAGAAAGTATGTGGGAGTCAACGTACACGGTGCTTCCAGTGGCAAAGCATCGTAAGACCGCTTCTGCACAGGCCTCGGTGACGGACGTGCTATCCCAAATAGCACAACTTATCGCAGCATCCCAGCAACGACAGAATCTCTGTCGCATAATATAATATCCGACGGCGCTGGGTCGGGACGCTCCGCGGAAGCATCAGGTGCGGACGTCCGAAAATTTCATGCGGCCCGACGGGATGCCGAAAGGGATTTGGAGGTTTTTAAGCTTTCCCTTTCGGAACAACATAAGCTGCTGTATATGTCATCTGACTTCATCTTCTAGAGGTTCTTCGTCGGACCAGAATGCTGCTATACTGGATAAGAAACTGATAGCGTCGGTGGACTTAGAAATTTTTGGTTCGGTTCAGGGACATCATCCCTCAGTTCCGACACAGTCCAATAATGTCTCAGATACGTTCGATTTATTGAACGACGCTATATATATTTTTTATATGCTTGCTATGTACAAGCATATCTGGTTTCTTGTTCGCAAAATTACTGAGATGTCTTTCAAAAGTGTGCCTCTGTCGTCATAGTTAAGGAAGAGCTAGTGGCAATTAGTGCTCATGGATTACGTCAATCTCCTAAGAGGACCCTAGTAGGTTCGACGGCCTTTGACGTCCGCTAGCTCGCCCGGTGTAGCGTCCATTCATCGAATGGTTCGGCAGCCGGGTTCGTCCGTTGCGGTCTAGAAGGAGTTTTGGGTGATGCGAGCACTATAAACATCCATGTGCACACCCAGTGATGGCGGATTAGAGGGGAGAACGGAGGAAGCCTTTTAGTCCGGTTCATAGCTCGTCCAGGCCCTCCGAGCTGCAAGTGAGAGAGGCCCCTCTCTCGTACATCAACATCTGGCCCCAGATGTTGTGGTACAAAATGTCTCGCATTCGGAGCATACGTCCGCCGCTCGGGACGCTCCTTTATATTGTCAGTCCGGAGAGACTGTCAATAAGGCTTCCTCATTCTCATGGCAGCGCACACGACCACACCTTGGCTACGTGACCTCCGATATCCAGTCAACTTCGCCAATCAGAGAATCCTCGGCGACCAGGTCACGCCATCCGATAGCCAGGGACACGAGGCCTGCAGACTCCGGACGTTCGCATAAGAAAGTATGTGGGAGTCAACGTACACGGTGCTTCCAGCGGCAAAGCATCGTAAGACCGCTTCTGCACAGGCCTCGGTGACGGACGTGCTATCCCAAATAGCACAACTTATCGCAGCATCCCAGCAACGACAGAATCTCTGTCGCATAATATAATATCCGACGGCGCTGGGTCGGGACGCTCCGCGGAAGCATCAGGTGCGGACGTCCGAAAATTTCATGCGGCCCGACGGGATGCCGAAAGGGATTTGGAGGTTTTTAAGCTTTCCCTTTCGGAACAACATAAGCTGCTGTATATGTCATCTGACTTCATCTTCTAGAGGTTCTTCGTCGGACCAGAATGCTGCTATACCGGATAAGAAACTGATAGCGTCGGTGGACTTAGAAATTTTTGGTTCGGTTCAGGGACATCGTCCCTCAGTTCCGACACAGTCCAATAATGTCTCAGATACGTTCGATTTATTGAACGACGCTATATATATTTTTTATATGCTTGCTATGTACAAGCATATCTGGTTTCTTGTTCGCAAAATTACTGAGATGTCTTTCAAAAGTGTGCCTCTGTCGTCATAGTTAAGGAAGAGCTAGCGGCAATTAGTGCTCATGGATTACGTCAATCTCCTAAGAGGTCCCTAGTAGGATCGACGGAGTTGACATTCGCTAGCTCACCCGGTGTAGCGTCCATTCATCGAATGGTTCGGCAGTCGGGTTCGTCCGTTGCGGTCTAGGATGGAGATTTGGGTGATGCGAGCACTATAATAGACTTTAGTACACACCCAGTGACGACGGATTAGAGGACAGATCGGAGGAAGCCTGTTAGTCCGGTTCCTAGCTCGTCCGGTCCATCCGGGCGGCGAGCGAGAGAGGTCCCTCTCTCGTGCAACAACATATGGGACCGGATGTTGTGGTACAGACATTACACCTTCGGAGCGTATGTCCGCCACTCCGGACGCTCCGTTATATAGACAGTCCGAGTGACTGTCGATAATGCTTCCTCATCCTCACAGCAGCGCACACGACCGCACATTGGCTACGTGACCTTGAATATCCGGCCAGCTTCGGCATTCAGTGATTCCATGGCGAACAGGTCACGCCATCCGGTAGCCAAGGGACACGAGGCCTGCACTCTCCGGTCGCTCGCATAATAGAAGTATGCACGGGGTAACGAACACGGAGCTTCCAGCGGCAATGCATCGTAAGACCGCTTCTCCACAGGCCTCAGTGACGGACGTGCTATCCAAAATAGCACAGCTTATCGTAGCATCCCAGCAAACGACAGATTCTCGGTCGGATCAGGAATAATCCGACAGCGCTGGGTCGGTACGCTCCGCTGTTGCATCAGGTACGGACGACCGAATATTTCATAGGGTCCGACAGGATGGCGAAAGGGATTCGGATGATTTCGAGCTTTCCCTTTCGGAACAACAGAAGCTGCCATACATTTCTTCCGGCATTATCTTCCAGAGGTTGTTCCGTCGGACTACATTGCTGCGATGCTGGATAAGAGACTAATAGCGTCATTGGACACAGAGTTTTGGATCGGTTCAGGGACATTGTCCCTGTGTTGCCGACGCAGTCCAATAATGTCTTAGAACATTCGAATTATTGAACGACGCTATATATTTATAAGCTTGCTATCAACATGCTAGTATAGTTTCTTGTCCGCAATGCTCTATTCTGCCTTTCGTGAATTTTAGGAAATAATTGTTTATTGGCAGAACTGGGCTTACCGAGAGTTCCTTTGCGTCTAAGACGGCGAGACTCAAGACTGCAATTGTCTTTTTCGCCGTCTATGTCAATTCCAACCACGATGTTGGAAACGACAATGATGTATAATAGACTTAACTTAGACGCTTTATCATACATACACCACCTTACTGAGACGTTATCATTACGCCTTTAAGAGAAAGAATTCCAGGATATGATACTCAATGGGATTTCTTTCAGGGGCAGTAGTTTTCCACGTATAACTCCGCCCTTCAGTGGCAACCTGGAGTTGGTTAGACGTGACGCAGCCCTAGCTACATCCACGCGCGTGGATAGTAAGGTGAAGAACTCTCTCAGAGTCGCTTCGGTCCCTGAGAAGCTTCTCTTCGACGGTAACCTTTCAGCAATCTTGAATTGCTTGATATACACGTTCTCTTGTCTATCAAGTGTAACAAGAGATTCAGACGTGGGCAAACATTCGGTGGTTGACTCAGAGAGTTCCACTGTAGTTGCCGGATCCGAGTTTTTTGATTATGACAGATGCCAGTCAAACAGGTTGGGACACATTTTGATCCCAACGGATTCGAAGTGCCGGGGTCTTTGGGTTCCGTAGTTTTTAGGCAAGCTCTTTACTTCCAAGGAAGAATATTATGTTGGCTTGCACTACGTCATTGGGTGAATTTTATTCAGAAACGCATGTTCAATCCTGTCCGATAATACGACAGTAGTTGCGTATATCCGGAACCAGGGAGGCATTCATTCGGTTCCGTTATTGATTTTAACGGAAAGAATCCTTCTGTTTTGTTATAGAACACCAAGTTCGGTTTCGGTTCGTCATATTCTCGGTCGTCGGATCGTATTAGCAGACTCCCTTTGACGTAAGGGTCGTTTGTTGCCGTCGGAATGGACTATCAACTAACAAGTATTCAATCAGATTTGCTATCAATGGGAGCACCCAGTGATAAATTTATTTGCGACACAACTCTCCAATCAATTGTAGACGTATGTGTCACCGTGTCCGGATCTCTGAGCATGTGTAGTTAACGCTCTATCAATCTAGGAGGACGCGATGATAGGATATACGTATCCTCCAGTGCTGTTGATTCAGCAAGTATTGCTAGGATTATTCTTTCACAATACAATTCTGTTGGTAGCATCTCTGTCCCACAGAGACGGTGGATAAATTTACTTAGATGTCTACTGTGGGACTTACTGCAGAAACTTCCCCCACGAGAGGATCTTTTTTCGCTGGGGAAATCGTGTCAACTTTTTCACAACCCGCAAGGTCTCAACCTTCACGTATTCTGTTGTGCGGTCCTTCTTGCATAGCAAGCACTGTATAGGACCAGCAGTGGACGCGATTCCTTACTGTAAAAGGACCTCCTCTTCGCTATACTATGCGGCTAAAGTGGAGGGTCTTCAGTCGTTGGTGTAGGGATCTTTATGTCGATATTTTTGATTCCTCCATACCAGACATTGCAAACTTTCTAGTATACTTGTTTAACGAAATCATCTGCAGCCAGTTACTTTTATAGGTTATAGGTCTATGTTATCTGATACCTATGCACACCATGATAGTTTACAATGGAGCCTAATGTCTCTTTATCTAAGTTAGTTTGAAACTTTTCGATAAGAGACCTAGAATCGTTAGATTAATTTCTATTCGGAATTTAGCTTGGGTTCTTATTAACTAAAGCAACCATTTGAATCCTTGGGACAGCAGTTTCAAATTCTGGTCTTTTATGGCAGCGATTCTCTTAGCCTTCTCTTCTGCTGAAGAGTCAGTGAGCTTCATGCACTATCGGTGGACGATTCTCACTTTTGTAGTATCGGGAACTCTATTACCTTTACTACTATTGTTGTATTTTTGGTTAAGAATCAGGCTCCTAATGATATCCGGAACCTATTGTTTTTAAGGTCCTTCCGTCTTCGAGCGGGCATAGGCCTTTACTCTGTCCGGATAGACCTTATGTATTTATTAACAGATCTCAGTTTATCAGTAGGACGTAAAGCTTCTTCTGGCTCTGATGCCTAATAGAAAGGTCATTACGGTCCATTCTATTACTTAATGCATTCAGTTAACTATCGGTACTGCTTAGGATAATCTATCCTTAACTCAGCAGTCTGTGCTTAAGATTTCGGCTCATGAAGTAAGAGCTCTTCTACATCTTGGGCTGACATATAGTTTTGCTATTATAGATTAAGTAGGCTGCATATTGGTCTCAACCATCCACATTCACGAATTTTTATCTCAGAAATATTGTATCCATTTCTGGAGACCTGCATTGTTTAGGTCCATTATCAGCTGCTCAGAAGTCACTTAACAATTGCAACTACAGCTATGTAGGCTTTATGTTCCGGCAGTGACTCCGTCCTGCTGCCCTCTTCGCTCTGGGCTATTTGACCCAGGGCAAGAAAAAGGGGGTGGGGGGAGGGTGTTCCCTTGGGTCTCCTGTTTTTATTATGAAAACAAGGGGATACCTCCTCCGGAGTTAGTAATTCTGAGCTGTTACTGGGATGGTTTCTTAAGCGAAGTTATGTTTTTAATTCATTCATGTCATAGTTTTAAAGTATAGCATTTGAATATGTCATGTGTCAAACGGATGTTATTATACTATCCTCGGACACTTTTAAAAGAGTATAAAGAGTCTCAATTCTTTGGACTAACTTTATTTATTGGCTTACTTTAAATATAATTAGTATACGAATTATACTGGATATTAATAGAGAACATGGATGTTATGATGCTCAATTATAGAAGGTATTGTGTCTTTCTAATTTGTCATAAATAAGAAAGATACACGTGAAGCCTATTTCTCCTTTTCTCCTACAGGAGAGGACTCTATTTTATATAGTTGAGCTTATTGGATTTTCCTCTATGTCCTAGGCCCTCCAGCCTTTATACTATTCAGCTATGTCTGGGTCTTTGGTACAGTATAAAAATCTGAAAAAATTTATAGTAATTTATATATTTTTTATACTTACCAATGACCCAGACGGGGATGGCCCTCCCAGGAGTTGGGAACTCATACCTCCCCGCTGAGGACATAGCGCTTACCAGGCACTGATGGTAAGAATGATTAATGGCGCCAATTTCGGGACGTCCTTGACACTGTGCATGCGCAGTAGAGGTGAAGTATGGAGGGCCATTCAGGACATGTTTTCTTTGGTTTTAGATGCAAATTTTGGGGATTGGGGGGCAAAATTTGTGTTTGGCCCTATGTTTTAAGAGTTAGCACCAGCTATGTCTGTGTCATTGGTAAGTATAAAAAATATATAAATTACTATAAATTTTTTCAGTTTTGTACTGTACCAATGACCCAGACTTAGCTGGTGCTAACTCTAAATTATTCAGGGCCGAACACAAATTTTGCCCCCCCAATCCCCAAAATTTGCATCCAAATAAAAAATTTTTATGTCCTATATGGTCCTCCATACTTTTGTCCATTGCGCATGCGCAGTGACAAGGAAGTACCGAAATTTGCGCCAAATCCTCATTCTTTGTTTGGCTCCTCTATCAGAAACATCTCACTGATATCTGTGCTTATAAGTTCAGTTAAAATGATGCCAGACACAAAATCATGAAGGAAATGGTGGATCCAAGGATGAAATAAGAGGATGAGAGGAAGAAACAGTCGAAGGATGTGTTCAGGGCTGTAACTTATAATTTTTATTTAAAATTATTTCATGTTCCCTAATTTCGGGGCATGGGCCTGATGTTTTCATTCTTGCTATGAAATCTCCACTGTTTGATAAGTGTTTCCTGTCTCCCTTTCCTTGATACCCCCTTGCTAATCTCCCATGCTTTTGGTATAATTTTGGAAATTTTTTTATTGAATTTTCTTGGGAGTTTTAGCATAGTTACGGAATGTTTATTCTGTTATCCCCATGGTTACATCCTCACCCTAGGGGTGTTTGGGAGTTTTGGTCATGCATCTACCATCTGATGTATTGCAGCTTCTGTGGAAGATTCTGTTTTACATCGGATAGTGTTTTAAATTGGTTACTGATTTCAGGCCATGTTTTTCAGTGCCTGGAGTCTTGTTTCTGGTTTTTATTGACTTTTGTTTATGTTGACAACGGTTACTTCTGTCAGTGATTCCTTGTCTTCTGTAAGGTTTATTATATAGTCAGATACATTAATATTGTTCGTAAGTGTAACCTTAATTTTTAGAAATGTTTTAAAATTTTTGTCCACACTTAGGCTTTTTTGGGATCCATTTGGGCTCATCGTTTCACTTTGGGAACGTGGGCTCATGTCATGTCTTCCGGAAGTGTGCTGCCATCGTCACAAACCGATGAAGAGCTAGCGGCAAAAGTGCTCAAGGAAATTAGACAAGTGCCTAGATCCTTAGTAGGATTGATGACCTTGTCGCCAGCTAGCTCGACCGGCAGATCTATCACTTGTAATGTGGGTGATGTGACGCTGGGTACGTCCGTTGCAGTCCAGGAGAGGAGAAAGGGTGTTGCGAGCACTATAATCTCAGATCATGCACACCCTGCGACGACGGATCGGAGGATGGATCAGAGGAAGCCAGTTAGTCCAGTAGCTAGCTCGTTCAGGTCTACCCGGACCGCGAGCGAGAGAGGCCCCTCTCTCTTACAACAACATCTGGGTCCAGATGTTGTCATACATAACGTTTGTCAGTCAGAGCTTACGTCATTCCTCCTGCTTGGGACACTCCGTCGTATAGACAGCCAGGGTCGTCTATTGGCTTCCTCTTCCACACACCAGAACACACGATCGCACCTTGGCTATGTGACCTCAGATATCCAGCCTGCTTCGCCGACAAAGGATTCCATGTCGACCAGGTCACTCCATCCGGTAGCCAAGGACATGAGGCCTTACTAGTCGGGACGTATGCATAAAAGGATTATGCAAGATGTACCGTCCCAGGAGCTTCCAGCAGCTAAACAACGTAAGACCGCAGCTCCACAGGCCTCCGTGACGGACTTGCTATCGCAGATAGCGCCACTCATCGCAGCATCCCAGCAACCTTCGGAAACTCTTTCAGATCAGGAACTGTCTGAGGAAGCTGGGTCGGTACGTTTCCCTGCAGTGTCAGATAGGGACGTCCGAGATTCGCATCTGGTCCAGTTGGATGGTGAAAGGGAATCTGCGGAGCTGGATTTTTCCCTTCTGGAACAACATAAGGTGGCTGTAGATTTTATCCGGCAACACCTTCCAGACATTGTTCCATTGGACCAGAGATCTGCGATACCAGATAAGAGACTGATAGCGTCACTGGACACAGACTTCTTCGGCCGGACTAAGGACCTGAGTTTCCGGTCCAGTCCAGCAATGTCTCACAGACGTTTGAATTGCTGAATGACGCTATTTTTAGGCTAGCCTCTAAGACTGGCAGATCCAGTTTCTTATCGCAACATGCTCTACATCTGCCGTTCATCAACAGTAGAAATAAATTTGAAACGGCAGGAAAAGTCGTTCCGAGAGTTCCTCTGTGTTTAGACGACCAGGCAGAAGACTTGGAGTTGTCATTGCCGGCGTCTATGTCGATTCTCTCCAGTACATTGGAGACGACAATCTTGTCTAACAGAGCCAGTTTAGACGCCTTATCATACGCAGATCACCTTACCAGAGCGTTAGCACAACGTCTCAATGGTAAAGAATTTCAGGATGTTCAAACTTCCTTGAGAGTTCTTTCTAGGGCAATCGCATTTTCCACATATAACTCCTCCCTTTCAGTGGCAAATTTGGAGTTAGTCAGATGTGATGCTGCCCTGGCTTCATCCACTAGGGTGGATTCTAAGGTGAAAAACTCTCTTTGAGCCACTCCGGTTTCAGGAGAACTTCTCTTTGATGGTAAGCTTTCATTAATCTACGATCAGATTACCAAAAAATCTTCAGACTCTCTGCTCTTTAAGTCCGTTTCTAAAAAAATGGACTCAGCAGAGAAGAGTAAGTCAGGAACTTCTGGGGCGAGTACGTCCAAGGGAAGCTCGTATAGAGGATCTAAAAAAGCCTCTAGTTCTTACTCCAGAGACCGTCAGAGTAGCGACTCAGGTACGGGACGTAATGCTGGCCGAGACAACCGGTCAGATGCCCCTAGGTCGATTGGTCGAGGTGCGGGTCGGGGAGGACGTAGTTTCTCCTCCCGCAAGCCTCGAAGTCCAGGAGGTGAAGGTCAGTACCTCTATTGCGCTCCAGTAGGTGGAAGGCTGTTAAGATTCTTAACCAATTGGTTATCAATTATGGACGACCGATGGGTTCAGGAGGTTATTTTGGAAGGTCTAAAACTGTCCTTCAGAGATAAACATCCGTTAACACGAAGGCCACGATGGACTCACCTTCCGGCAAACTTTCAGAAGAGAGATTCGCTTCTATCAGAGGTGCAATCTCTTCTGGAGAAGAATGCAATAGAGGACGTTGAAAATGAGGAATCTCCCTGTTTTTACAGTCACCTGTTCCTGGTACCAAAACCAGACGGCTTGTTCCATCCAGTTATAGATCTAAGCTGGATAAACAAGCTGATCGTGGCTTCTAAATTTTATATGGAGACCATTCGATCAGAGAGAGCGAGCATTCGAGTAAACAATTATGCTGCGAGCATAGATCTCAAGGATGCGTACTTTCACGTCATGGTAAATCTGACGTTCAGAAAGTACCTTCGCTTCGCTGTCCTAGGAGTCGTTTATCAGTTCCGAGCAATGTGCTTCGGACTGAACCTAGCGCCCTGGGCCTTCACTCGAATAATGAACTCGGTAATGACTCATTTCCGAGCTCATTCGTCAGCGGTAACGTCGGCCTACTTGGACGACATTCTTCAGAGGTACTGCGACAGATTAACTCTTCAGACTGATGTTCAGAATCTGCTTCAATTGCTCCGACGTCTCAATTTCATAGTATACGAAAAGAAGTCAGATCTAGTTCCATCCAAGTCGTTCATTCACTTGGGAATGAGCTTCGAGACGCACAACAATCGGGTTCATCTGCCGTTACCCAGAGCGAAATTAGTCAGTTGTTATGTTTGCTTTTGTCTACACTCAGATGTAGTAACAGCGAGAGAATTTATGCGACTGATAGGTTTGTACGGAGCCGCCGCGGACCTTATTCCGATGGGCGCCAACGCACTCGTCCACTCCAGATATTTTTCACTCAGAATTGGAGTGTGAAGATTCATTCGCTCGAAACGAACATTGTCTTGTCGAACCAAGTAAAACAAGAGATTCAGACTTGGGCAGATATTCATTGGTTAACTCGGGAGTTCCACTGCAACTGCCGGATCCGTTTTATACGATTATGACAGATGCGAGTCAAACAGGTTGGGGCGCGACATTGAGCCCAACAGATTCAAGGTGCCAGGGTCTTTGGGATCTGCAATTTCTGAACAAGCACATAAACATCAAAGAGATGATGTCAATTTGGCTTGCGCTACGTCATTGGATGAACATAATTCAGAATTCACGTTCAAATACTGTCCGACAATTCGACATTAGTAGCGTACATTCGGAACCAGGGAGGCACTCGTTCCATTCCGTTATTCAACTTAACGGAAAGAATCCTTCTGTTTGTCCTAGAGCATCAGGTTCTTCTGTCGGTCCGTCATATTCCGTCTGAACATTCTAGTGGACTCACTTTCTCAGAAAGGTTGTATGTTGCCGTCAGAATGGACTCTCAACAAGCGAGTATTCAATCAGATCTGCTACCAATAGGATCGTCCAATGATAGACTTGTTTGCGACTCATCTCAACAATCAGTTGCAGACGTATGTGTCACCATGCTCAAATCCTCGAGCGTTCGCAGTAGACGCTTTCTTGGGACGGAATGATAGGATACGCGTATCCTCCAGCTCCGTTGATTCAACAGATATTGCTAAAAATCAAGCAATCTCACTGCAAGATTCTGTTGGTAGCATCTCTGTCGCCCCAGTGACCATGGATAAATCTACTCAGGTGTCTGTTATGGGACATTCCACGAAAGCTTTCTCCATGGGAGGACCTTCTTTCACAGGGGAAATCGTGCACACTGCATCACAACCCGCAAGGTCTCAACCTTCACGTATTTCCACTATGCGGTCCTTCTTGCACGGCAAGCAATTTACAGGACAAGCAGTGGACGCAATTTCTAACTGTAGGAGGACCTCATCTTCGCTAAATTATGCTGCAAAGTGGAAGGTTTTCTCTCGTTGGTGTAGGGATCATTCAATTGATATCTATGATCCCTCCATTCCAGACATTTTTATACTGTACCAATGACCCAGACTTAGCTGGTGCTAACTCTAACAAAACCAGGGCCAAACACAAATTTTGCCCCCCAATCCCCAAAATTTGCATCCAAAACAAAAAGAAATCATGTCCTAAAGGACCTCCATACTACGCCTCTACTGCACATGCGCAGTGACGCAGTCGTCCCGAAATTGGCGCCAATTATCATTCTCTGTTTGGCCCTTCATCAGTCAACATCTCACTGATCTTTGTGCTTGTAAATCTCAGTTTAAAGGATGCCAGACAAGTAATTTTTGGAGAAAATGTGATTCTAAGGAGGATAGAAGGAGGAGAGGAAAAAGAAGTGGCAAAAAATAATCAGGGCTGTACTTAAAATTTTTTGATGAAATTATGTTAAGTTGCCTATTTTCGAGGCATGGGCCTCTTGTTGTCATTCTTGCTAATTGTTGCACTGCTTATTCAGTGTTTCCTCTCCCCTAGCCTTCTAAAGTCCCCCCTTGCAATTCTCCCATGCTTTTGGCATATTTTTGAGAAATTTCATTTCTAAAATTTCCTGGGAGAGTTGCTTGGTTACAGAATGTTTTCTGTTATTTTCCCCATAGTTACGTTTTCACCCATGGGTGTATAACGTTTGTGTTCTGCATCTTCCATCTGATGTTCTACAGATTCTCTCCTGGGAGTCTCTGTTTTGCATCAGATAGAGTGTAATTGATGACTGATTCCGGGCCAGTTTTTTCAGTGCCTGGAGTCATGTTTTCTAGTGTGTTTACACTGTTTGTTTTCATTGGAGAGGGGGGCTGTTTGCCTTTGTGGTAGTTTATCTCATTATAAGATACATTTATATTATCCGAAAGTGTCTCATTAATTATTTTATATAAATTTAAAATTTTTGACCACACTTTGCCATCGGATCCATCGGGGCTCAACGTTACTTTTCAGCAACTTGGGCTTCTCTGAAAAATATTTTTTCAAAATTATTTTGTTTTGCAATTGTTTTTTCATTTATTAATGGATCATGTTATTATGTATCTTTGTGTCAGGGGTTTTTGCGAGTAACTAGGACTTATTGTTGTTCTTTCACAATGAAGGGACGTTGTTCAAATTGTAATAGGAAGAAATCTTCCTCTGACTTTCATGATCATTGTATTAATTGTAGTCAGTGTTCTCGCATTAATCCCTGTCCTATATGTGAACATTGGGATGAGAAACATTGGAAACGTGTGTCACGATATGTTGTTTCTGGAGAAAGAGCGAAGCCGGCTCTTTCTCCGCAAGGTCACTCTACTCTCTCAGTTTCTATTTCAGAGGAACCAGAACAGGGTGATGTTTCCATGTTATCTTCTTCAAGTGTGCGTCCGTCGTCTCAAATGAATTCAGAGCTAGCGGCAAAAGTGCTCATGGAGATTAGACAAATGTCGTCCGCTAGCTCGCCCGGTGTAGCGTCCATTCACCGAATGGTTCGGCAGCCGGGTTCGTCCGATGCGGTCCAAGAGGAAATTTTGGGTGATGCGAGCACTATAAACATAATAGATGCACACCCAGTGACGGCGGATAGTAAGCGAGAACGGAGGAAGCCTTTTAGTCCGGTTCCTAGCTCGTCCAGGTCCAGCCGGGCCGCGAGCGAGAGAGGTCCCTCTCTCGTGCAACAACATCTGGGACCAGATGTTGTGGTACAAAATGTGTCTTTAGCGGAGCATACGTCCGTCGCTCGGGACGCTCCGTTGTATAAGCAGTCCGCAGAGACTGTTAGGGCTTCCTCTTCTCGTCAGCGCACACGACCGCACCTTGACTTCATCCGGCACTTTCTCCCTCAAGTTGTTCCGTCGGGCCAGACTGCTGCGCTTCCGGACAAGAGAATTATAGCGTCATTGGACTCTGAATTTTTTGAGCGGTTCAGGGACATCGCTCCCGAGTTTCCGTCGCAGTCCAATAATGTTGCTAGAACATTTGAATTATTGAACGACGCTATATTTAAACTTGCTTCCAGGACGGGGAAAGCAGGTTTCTTGTTCGCTAATACTCTCAACCTGCCTTTCATTAATGCAAGGAATAAATTCGATACGGCAGGACAGGGTATACCGAGAGTTCCTCTGCGTATGGACGACGAGGCGGAAGACTTAGAGCTATCATTACCGTCGTCAGCTTCTATTCCAACCGCGGTGTTGGAAACAGCTATTGCGTCTAACAGAGCCAATTTAGATGCCTTATCTTACGCAGATCACCTTACTAAGGCATTTTCACTGCGCCTTCAAGGGGAAGAGTTTCAGGATATACAATCCTCTTTAAGACTTCTTTCAAGGGCAGTAGCTTATTCCACGTGTAACTCCGCCCTTTCAGTGGCAAATCTGGAGTTGGTTAGACGTGACGCAGCCCTAGCTACATCCACACTAGTGGATTCTAAGGTGAAGAACTCTCTTAGAGTCGCTTCGGTCTCAGGAGAACTTCTCTTTGACAGCAAGCTTTCCGCTATTTATGATAAAATTAAAAAGAAAGCTAATGATTCTCTGTTGTTCAGATCGGCTCCTAAGAAGTCGGATACAGCAGACACGAATAAGACAGGCACTTCTGGGTCTAATGCGCCCAAGAGTGGTTCCTATAGAGGTTCCGGTGCGTCCTCTTGGTCTTATTCGAGAGACCGTCAGGATAGCGACTCTCGTTCGGGACGTCCTTCTGGCCGGGACAATCGGTCGGACGCCCCGAGGTCGACGAGGCGAGGTGCGGGTCGTGGAAGACGTGGTTTCTCCTACCGCAGGCCTCGCAGGTCCAGGAGGTGATGGCTTAAACCTCTATCGCGTTCCGGTTGGCGGAAGGTTGTCGAGTTTTTCACAAGAGTGGGCGTCGATTACGGACGACCCTTGGGTGAGAGGAGTGATTTCGGAAGGTCTAAAGATATCCTTCAAACGAAAGCCTCCATTAACTCGAAGTCCAAAGTGGACTCATCTTCCGTCAAATCCACAGAAAAGAGACGCTCTGTTATCAGAGGTGCAGTCTCTTTTAATGAAGAACGCGGTAGAGGTCGTAGAAAACCAGGAATCTCTGGGATTCTACAGCCGTCTGTTTCTGGTTCCGAAACCAGACGGCTCGTTCCATCCAGTCATAGATTTGAGCTGGATAAACAAGCTGATCGTCGCTCCGAAGTTTTATATGGAGACGATTCGATCGGTCAGAGCGAGTATTCGGGTGAACGATTATGCAACGAGCATAGATCTCAAAGATGCGTACTTTCACGTCATGGTACATCCGACATTCCGAAAGTATCTACGCTTTGCAGTCCTGGGAGTGGTGTATCAATTCCGGGCGATGTGCTTCGGATTGAATCTAGCACCCTGGGCTTTCACTCGGGTAATGAACTCGGTAATGATCTACTTCCGAGCTCATTCGTCTGCGGTAACGTCGGCCTACCTGGACGACATTCTTCAGAGGTACGGCAACGAGTTAACGCTTCAGAACGATGTTCAGAATCTTCTTCTATTGCTCCGACGTCTCGGTTTTATAGTAAACGAGGAGAAGTCGGATCTGGTGCCGTCCAAGTCATTCACTCATCTGGGAATGAGCTTCGAGACGCACAACAATCTCGTTCGTCTGCCGTTAACCAGAGCGAAATTAGTCAGTTGTTACGCTCGCTATTGTCTGCACGCAGACAAAGTCACGGCGAGAGAATTTATGAGACTGATAGGTCTGTGCGGAGCCGCCGCGGATCTCATTCCGATGGGGCGGCTACGCACACGTCCTCTTCAAATTTTCCTGACTCAGAATTGGAGTGTGAAAATTCATTCGCTCGATGTAGACGTTCTCTTGTCAGATCAAGTGAAACAAGAGATTCAGACTTGGGCAAACATTCAGTGGTTAACTCAAGGAGTTCCGCTGCAGTTGCCGGATCCGAGTTTTACCGTTATGACGGATGCCAGTCAAACAGGTTGGGGTGCATCATTAATCCCAACGGATTCGAGATGCCAGGGTCTTTGGGATCTGCAATTCCTGTGCAAGCACATAAACATCAAGGAAATGATGTCAATTTGGCTTGCGTTACGTCACTGGATGGACATTATTCACGATGCTCATGTCCAAATCCTATCCGACAATACGACAGTAGTGGCGTATATACGGAATCAGGGAGGCACTCATTCAGTTCCGTTGTTCAATCTAACGGAAAGAATCCTTCTGTTTGCGTTAGAACATCACGTTCTTCTTTCGGTCCGTCACATACCGGGTCGTCTGAATGTGCTAGCAGACTCCCTTTCACGAAAGGGTCGCTTGTTGCCGTCGGAGTGGACTCTCAACAAACAAGTATTCAATCAGATTTGCTACCAATGGGAACGGCCAATGATAGACTTATTTGCGACACATCTCAACAATCAGTTGCAGACGTATGTGTCTCCGTGTCCGGATCCAAGAGCATTTGCAGTAGACGCTCTGTCGATCCCTTGGGACGGAATGATAGGATATGCGTATCCTCCAGCGCCGTTAATTCAACAAGTATTGCTAAAGATAAAACAATCTCAATGCAAGATTCTGTTGGTAGCATCTCTGTCGCCACAGAGACCGTGGATAAATCTACTCAGGTGTCTGTTGTGGGACCTACCGCGGAAGCTTCCTCCACGAGAGGATCTTCTTTCGCAGGGGAAATCGCGCCAACTCCATCACAACCCGCAAGGTCTCAACCTTCACGTTTTTCCGTTGTGCGGTCCTTCTTGCATGGCAAGCACTTTACAGGACGAGCAGTGGACGCGATTTCTAACTGTAGGAGGACCTCCTCTTCGCTAAACTATGCGGCAAAGTGGAAGGTTTTTCGTCGTTGGTGTAGGGATCATTCTGTAGATATATTTGATCCCTCTATACCAGACATTGCAAACTTTCTAGTATACTTGTTTGACGAAATCAAACTGCAGCCTGTTACTATAAAGGGTTATAGATCTATGTTATCTGATACCTATGCACATCATGATAGTTTACAAATTGGATCTAATGTCTCTTTATCGAAGTTGGTTAGAAACTTTTCGATAAATAGACCCAGAACTCTTAGATTAATTCCTAAGTGGAATTTAGCTTGGGTTCTCCTTAAATTGAAGAAAAAGCCATTTGAACCTCTTGGGACAGTAGATTTCAAATTCTTATCTTATAAGACAGCTTTTCTCTTAGCTTTCTCTTCTGCCAGAAGAGTCAGTGAGCTTCATGCACTATCGGTGGATGATTCTCATTATCGTAGTGTTGGGAACACTATCATCTTCACTACTAATGTGGGTTTTTTAGCTAAGAATCAGGCTCCTAATAATATCCGGAACCTATTGTTATTAAGGCTCTTCCGTCTTCAGATGGGCGTAGGCCTTTACTCTGTCCTGTTAGAGCACTACGTATCTATAAACAGAGATCTCAGTTTATCAGAAAGGGACGGAAACGTTTCTTTCTGTCTTTGATGCCTAATAGAAAGGACATTTCAGTCCATTCTATTGCTAGATGGATTCAGTTAACTATCCGTACTGCTTATGAAGATTTATCTTCTTCTCAGCAGTCTGTGCTTAAGATTTCTGCTCATGAAGTAAGAGCTCTTTCTACTTCCTGGGCTTATGCTAATAGTGTTGCTATTACAGATTTAATGAAGGCTGCTTATTGGTCTCAGCCATCCACATTTACGAATTTTTATCTCAGAAATATTGAGTCCATTTCTGGAGACCTGCATTGTTTAGGTCCGTTATCTGTTGCTCAGAATGTCGTCCACTAAACAGTTGCAACTATAGTTATGCAGGCTTTCTGTTCCGGCAGTGACTCCGTCCGGCTGCCCTCTTCGCTCTGGGCTATTTGACCCAGGGCAAGGAGAAGGGGGGGGGGGGGGGGGGGGGGGTGTTCCCTTAGGTCACCTGCTTTATAGTGAAAAGCAAGGGAATGCCTCCTCCAAGTCAGTATTTCTGAGTCGCTTCCGGGATGGTTTTAAAGTGTAATATTAATGTTTAAATTCATTCATGTCTTATTTTTAAAGTGTAGCTCGGTGTGAAGCATTTGTATATGTCAAGAGTCAAACGGGCTTTAATATACAATACTCGGACACTTTTAAATGATTATAAAGAGTCTCAATTCTCTGGACTACTTTATTTATTGGCTTGCTTTAAAAATAATTAGTATAAGGGTTATACTGGATGTTAATAGAGAACATGAATGTTATTGTGCTCAATTATTAAGGGTAGTGTATCTTTCTAATTTAATATTAAATAAGAAAGATACATGTAAAGCCTAATACTCCTTTTCTCCTTAAGGGGTTACCTCTTTACTATATAGTTGAGCTTATTGGATTTTCCTCTATGTCCTAGGCCCTCCAGCCTGTTTACTATTCAGCTAAGTCTGGGTCATTGGTACAGTATAAAAATGTTAAAAAATTTATAGTAATTTATATATTTTTTATACTTACCAATGACCCAGACGGGGATGGCCCTCCCTGGAGTTGGGAACTCTTGCCTCCCCGCTGAGTACATAGCGCTGACCAGGCACTGCCAGTAAGAATGATAATTGGCGCCAATTTCGGGACGACTGCGTCACTGCGCATGCGCAGTAGAGGCGTAGTATGGAGGTCCTTTAGGACATGATTTCTTTTTGTTTTGGATGCAAATTTTGGGGATTGGGGGGCAAAATTTGTGTTTGGCCCTGGTTTTGTTAGAGTTAGCACCAGCTAAGTCTGGGTCATTGGTAAGTATAAAAAATATATAAATTACTATAAATTTTTTAACATTGCTAATTTTTTGGTCTACTTGTTTTACGAGATCAAACTGCAGCCAGGAACTATTAAGGGTTATAGGTCTATGCTATCGGATACTCATGCTCATCATGATAGCTTACAAATTGGAGCTAATGTCTCTTAATCAGAGTTAGTTCAAAACTTTTCGATAAATAGACCTAGAACCCTTAAGTTAATTCCTAAGTGGAATTTAGCTTAGGTTCTTCTGAAGCTAAAAGAAGTGCCATTTGAACCCCTTGACATGGTAGACTTCAAATACTTATCTTATAAGACAGCTTAAATCTTAGCCTTCTCTTCTGCTAGAAGAGTTAGTGAGCTTCATGCTCTGTCTGTTGATGATTCTCACTATCGTAGTGTTGGTAATACTATTACTTTAACTACCAATGTGGGATTTTTGGCTAAGAATCAGGCTCCTAATAAGTACCCTGAGCCTATTGTTATTAAGGCTCTTCCATCCTCAGATGGCCATAGGCCTTTGTTGTGTCCAGTTAGAGCTATGCGTATTTACAAACGTAGATCTGAGTTTATCAGAAAGGGACGAAAACGTTTCTGTCTCTGCTTCCAAATAGAAGGGACATCACGGTCCGATCTATTTCTAGGTGGATTCAGTTGACTATTCGTATTGCTTATGAAAGATTATCTTCTACTCAGCAGTCTGTGCTTAAGATTTCAGTGCATGAAGTTAGAGTGCTGTCTACATCTTGGGCTTATTCTAATAGTATTGCTATTACGGATCTAATGAAGGCTGCATACTGGTCTCAGCCTTCTACGTTCACGAATTTTCATCTTTAAAATATTGAATCTATTTCTGGCGACCTTAGATGTTTGGGTCCGTTAGCTGTTGCTCAGAATGTCATCCACTAAACAGTTGCAACTATAGTTATGCAGGCTTTCTGTTCCAGCAGTGACTCTGTCCTGCTGCCCTCTTTGTTCTGGGGTGATTGACCCAGAGCAAGGGGAAGGGGGGGAGTGGGGTGGGAGTGTTCCCTTATATCACCTGCTTTATAGTGAAAAGCAAGGGAATACCTCCTCTGGAGTCTGTAATTCCGAGTCGGTGCTGGGATGGTTTTAAAGTGTAAAGCTAATGTCTATCTCATTTATGTAATATTTTTAAAGTGTAGCTCAGTGTGAAGCATTTGTATATGTCACGTGTCATACGAGTGTTAATATACAATCCTCCGACACTTTGAAATGAGTATAAAGAGTCTCATTCTCTGGACTCTCTTTATTTATTGGCTTTCCTTTAAGAAATTAGTATAATGGGTTATACTGGATGTTAATGGAGATCATTGATGTTATTGTGCTCAATTACGGATTGGTAATATGTCTTTCTTAGTTTGTATAAACAAGAAAGATATATGTAAATCCTGTTTCTCCTTTTCTCCTTGAGGGGATAATTCTATATATGTAATTGAGTCTACTGGATTTTCCCTTATGTCCTAGGCCCTCCAGTCTTTTTTCTATTCAGCTAAGTCTGGGTCATTGATACAGTACAAAAATATGAAAAAATTTATAGTTATTTATATATTTTTTATACTTACCAATGACCCAGATGGGGATGGCCCTCCCATGAGTCCCTCACCTCTCATGAATTATTTCACGTAACCAGTCCAGTCAAGTGATTACTCTCTATTTAGTCTTATGACTACCTGCTATTAATTTTTTATCCAACCACCCCACCCTATTGCAAAGGGGGTATATGTTAATCAATTTGTCTCTATCACTTTATCTCTTCATCTGTTTGTCCATTTTCTTATCTGTTTGTTCATCCATTTATCACACTCATTTCTGGACAATAACAATGGTTGGTAATGCTTTTATGACCTTATGTGGAGGGTCAAGGTCACCACTATTATTATAAATTGATTTTTGCTTTCCATGCAATAACTTTATTTTCCTCTTGTATGCAAAACAATAACCTCATATATAGATTCCCTATAAGATTTTGATGATTGGAATCATGTCAAAGGTCAAACATAAAAGTCAGTTTTAACATGAAAATAATAGAAATTTCTTGCAAAAGAAGTTTAAATTTCTTTGGTTTTTGCAGCTTTTAAACTTAACCCTTTACCTAACATGAAAAGCAGATGACACTTGCAAACAAAATTCATGAATAACTAATTTTTTTTCATTTTTTGTCTCGAAAACATAGGTTTTGTTCTGCCTATTCCCTCAGTTTTCGGTCCGGCATTTACTCTTTACAATTTTATATGTTCCTTTTTCGTTGTCTTCGCTTGCATAAGAAAGTTCGAAAGCCACGTTGCTAAAGATTGAAATAAATTCAGCAAGATATATTGAATTAAGTTATTTTTCATGGATGGAATAAAGCCAAGTGTTCCAGGATTCATTTTTGAACTATCTTTTTACCAATCTGATGGTTAACTTGCTGTTAGGCTCCAGCTAAGAGCGGCAAAGTAAAAAGATAAATAGAATTTGTGGCCGATTTTCGTGGTATCTATCCAAATTCCGGACCTCACCATTCCCGGAGAAGAAACGAACTTTAATTCAAGTAACTTGTTCATTACGAGAATTTATTCAAATTGTGTACTACTGAATGAAACGAATTCTAGACAGTTTTTCAAATGCATCATGTTGTGCAAAAAGACTCATTCAAACTCTATTGCAAAACGAACTGTAGAAATTTAATAGGTCAATGAGAACATTCAATATTCTGAACTGTAAAACGGAACGAACTGAAAACCTACTTTCGGAACAATCATAACCGTGATTATCCAATATTCTGAACTGTGAAACGGAACAAACCGAACCATTTTCCGGAATCATTCATCAACGAGATCATTCTAAATTCAGGACTGCTAAACGAAACGAACTTGCACCAATTTCCGGAACAGGTTCAAAACCGGCGTTTAAATCGTGACAAAGCTGATAAAATGTCAGAAACAGACTTTTTAGATAATTTAAAGAATAATATTCAACATCAAGGGATGGATGACCAGATTAATGAAGCTACGATGTCTGTACAAGAGAAAAGAACTAGAACTTTGACTGTGAAAGGGAAAGAACTATATGAGGAGAAGAAATCTGAATTTGTGAAAAAACTCTTTAGTGTCTCCACAGATATAGAAATGCTTATAAACTGTTTTGACGATCCAGAAAAGGTTACAGAAGAGAACAGATTAACTTTAAAAGAATTATATCAAACATTTTGTTCATTGTGTGATAATTTTACCATGTTTTTGTGTAATACGAACGCAAGTGATTGTGAGAGAGAATTATGTAATGTGAGACTGTCAAGACCGCAGACAACCAAAAGGGTTGAAAAGTACAAACACCTCCTTAAATCAAATTCAGGGTCAACTAATTCTCCCCATATCAATACTAAAGATTATTCTGAAACAAATAAAGGTAACTTAGGACCTGTTGCTCAGTCAGCCCAACATCAAAGTAATTCCCAAGCAGTAAATAATTTTAGCAAGTTAAGCAGTAAAGGGTCTGAGGGTACTAGATCTTCTAAGAGGGAGTCACTAATCATGGCAAAGCGTGCTAAAGCAGAAGCAGCTAAGGCCAAGGTAAAATATGCTCAACAGGAAGCTGAATTGATGAAGCAGAAGGCAGATTTAGAAGGTAAGATGAAGGTTCTAGTCGAAGAGAAAGAAGCTGCAGAAGCAGAGTTGCAAGTGTTGGAATCAGAAGAATCAAGCAACACTACGCATAGAAGAAGCTTAGATCTGCATAGTCAGCTCGACCCTATGGAACGTACAAACCGTTACGTTTTACAGCAAGCTAAATACAATAGCCTGTATCAACACTGGGACTGGGAAGTTGAAGACAAACATGGAATTGATGGCAAGCCACATGACACTGTTCCTGCGAGGGCACTTAATGCTGAAGCTGACGTCTTTGTTCCTAATATGTATAATGAAAGGGTACCACCTACGAATTGTCATTATCAGCAACTTCGAGATATTAGAAACGATACGTCAACCCAAATCAACAAAATGTTTCTAAAGAAAGATCTCATGTTGACTCGCCTAACAATTTTCAATGACCAGGCTGAACTTTACCCTTCCTGGAAGGCTAGTTTTCAGGGTGTAATGCGAGAACTTGATGTTACAGCCGTTGAAGAAATAGACCTTCTTGTGAAGTGGCTGGGAAACGAATCAAGAAAGCATGCTACCAGCATCAGAGCATCATGTATGAATGACCCTTGGAAAGGTCGGAGTCGTATCTGGGAACGCTTGGATGAGCGATTTGGTTCACCTGAGAAAATTGAAGCTGCTCTTCGAGCTAAAATCACCAGTTTTCCTAAACTCACTCAAAAGGACACGGTTCGACTTTACGAATTAGCTGACGTGCTATCAGAAATAGAAGCTGTAAAGGAAGATACTAAATACCGATGCCTCTTATCCTACTACGACTCATCTTCTGGAATAAACCCAATCGTAACTAAGTTACCATATGGTTTGCAAGAAAAATGGACAAACAGAGCTGCTGCTTATAAAGTGAAGTATAATGTGGCCTTCCCACCATTTCAAGAATTTTGTGTTTTTGTAAGGGATATCAGCCGTGTAAAGAATGATCCAAGTTTTCAGTATGAGAACAATGGCTATCAACCAAACAAAAACCAGAAAGTTGTGAAACCGTCACCACCTGTGGCAGTGAAAAAGACTGAAGTGGATGATATGATGCAGTGTCCATTACACCACGCTGCCCATCAACTTAATAAATGCAGAGGTTTCCGAACTAAAACCTTGGATGAAAGGAAAGAAATATTAAAGGAGCACAAGATCTGCTTCCGTTGTTGCACAACTAACAAACACAAGGCCAAAGGATGTAAAGAAAATGTCAGATGTGAATGTGGCAGCAATCGGCATCCCTCTGCTTTACATCCAGACGTAATCAGCAAGATTAACAAACTCCCATCGACGTCATCAATTCATGGCGGGGAGCCCCCTAAAGAGAAGCCTACTGTGTCTCCGAAATGCACGCAAATATGTGGACGTGAGAAAGCCTGTAGAGGCAGATCCTGTGCCAAATTAGTCCTTGTGAATGTATACACAAACAAAGAGCCTACAAGGCCTATAAAGGCATATGCAATTTTGGATGACCAAAGTAACCGTTCCTTAGCTACAACACATCTCTTCAACGAACTCGGGTTGGATTCTGAGGAGATAGAATACACAATCACCTCATGTGCAGGCAGTATTGTTTCGTCCGGTAGGAGAGCTACCAATTGCATGGTACAGGCCATTGATGGAAGTGTCACATTAGATGTCCCGACAATCATCGAATGTAATCAAATTCCAGATAATAAAGACGAGATTCCGACACCAGAAGTTGCCACCCGCACCTGCAAGACATTACCAACGAAATTCCCCCCTTTGATCCCAATGTAGAGATTATGTTACTCATTGGCAGAGATGTACCTGAAGCTCATCATGTTTTGGATCAGAGATTAGGAATGAGACAGTCTCCGTATGGCCAAAAACTCAATCTTGGGTGGGTTGTAATTGGTGAAGTATGCCTAGGAAAAATGCATCCTCCAGATGAAGTGAACGTTAACAAGACTCACCTTCTTTCTGACAGTCGCACTTCAATCTTTCAGCCTTGTACTAATGAGATGGACGTTCATGAAAACTTCAGAGGTTTTAAGGAAGAAGGTACCGTTTTTACCAGAAGTAAGAGCGATGACAAACCCGGGTTATCTGTTGAAGATAGAGAATTCCTTGAAATCATTGACAACGAATTTTGCAAAGATCCTTCAGGAAAATGGATAGCGCCACTACCATTCAAGAAAACAAGACAGAAATTGCCAAACAATAAAAACCAAGCAATAAAGAGAGCGTTTTTACTACATAAGAGCCTACAAAGAAACCCCACTAAAAAAGACCACCTTTTGAAATTTATGGACAGCATACTAGCGAACGGCCACGCAGAGCTAGCTCCCCCACTTGAGAAATCTAAAGAGTGTTGGTACCTGCCAATATTTGGTGTTTATCACCCTAAGAAACCCGACCAGATCCGCGCTGTTTTCGACTCGTCAGCGAAGTATCAATGTGTCTCTCTCAACGATGTTCTTCTGTCAGGCCCTGACCTTACAAATAGTATTTTAGGGATACTTCTACGGTTCAGAAAAGATCAAATTGCCATAACAGCCGACATCCAACAAATGTTTTATGGATTTTTGGTAAGAGAAGATCACAGAGATTTTTTGCGATTTCTCTGGTATCGCAATAATAACCCAGAAGAAGAGCTTGTAGAATACCGAATGTGCGTCCATGTGTTCGGCAATAGTCCATTACCTGCGGTTGCCACTTATGGGCTACGACATACAGCGAAGTCGGGCAGAGAAGAATTTGGCGAGGATGTAACAGCCTTTGTAGAAGAAGATTTCTATGTCGACAATGGCCTTACTTCACTGCCTACCAGTGAAGAAGCTATAGACTTGATGAAGCGAACCCAAAACGCATTGCTGGGGGAAGGAAGACTTCGCTTGCACAAAATTGTTTCTAACAGCATCGATGTCATGATGGCGTTTCCATCAACAGACTTGGCCAACGGGGTTAAAGACTTGAACCTAAACAAAGAAGATTTGCCATCCCACCGTACACTTGGGTTGAGCTGGGATCTTAAATCAGATTCATTCATGTTTGATGTATCATCTGAAGAAAAACCATTTACACGACGAGGCGTTCTCTCCACTATCAATAGCCTCTATGACCCCCTCGGAATTATTGCTCCAGTAACTGTCCAGGGGAAGTTACTCCTCAGGGAACTGATAACAGTTAGCGGTGGTTGGGACGATCCATTACCGACAGACAAACAAGCTGCATGGGACAAATGGAGAAATTCTTTGAAGATTCCAGAGGAACTCAGAATTTCAAGACCTTACACAACAGGATCCCAAAGTCTGTCGATCGAGAATGAACTCTATGTATTCTCAGATGCTTCTGAAAAGGCCATAGCTACAGTTGCATACCTGATTTCCCAATTGTCAGATGGAACATACGAAGCAAGTTTTGTCATGGGGAAAGCCAAAGTTGCGCCCAAGTCTGGACACACTATCCCTCGCTTGGAACTATGTGCCGCTGTTCTGTCGGTAGAAATGACAGAGATAATTACAGAACAATTGGGTATTGCGATGGGAAATGTCACCTTTCATACAGATAGCAAAGTAGTTCTGGGCTACATCGCCAATAACACACGAAGATTCTACAACTACGTTGCAAACAGAGTAGAGCGGATCAGGAAAACTACATCCCCGAACCAATGGAAATTCGTGCGGACAGACTTGAACCCAGCGGATTGTGGTACTCGACCATTTTCAACCTAGAAGACGCTTAGCTCTGCATGGCTAACTGGTCCTTCTATCTCCATACTTAAAATGGAACAAGAGGTAGATAGCTATGCTTTAGTATGCCCAGAAAGCGATAAAGAAATATGAACAGAATCAAGAATCCTCAAAACTGAGGTTGGACAGGAATTCCTCGGCACGGGACGTTTCTCAAGGTTTTCAAACTGGGATCGTCTTGTCAGAGCTATTGCCCGTCTTAAACACATTGGAAAATCTTTTAAATCTGTTGCTGACAAGTGTAGAGGATGGCATATGGGAAGCAACTGTTTGTCTGCCACAGAAATTCGGGACGCAGAGCAACTGATTATTAAAGTTGTCCAGCAAAAGACTTATGTTAAGGAAATTTCAAGTCTACTCTCTGGTGGGGCTATTCCTGCTAATAGCTCACTTAGACCACTGAACCCTATACTGGACGACTGTGGGATCTTACGAGTCGGTGGCCGACTTAATCGTTCAAAGCTCACTACTTGTGAGAAGAATCCAATTATCATACCCGGTAAAGAATACATTGCTAAGCTTCTTGTTATGGAGATCCATCAAAATGTAAAACACCAAGGTCGACTCTTTACTGAAGGAGCTATCAGGAGTTCAGGATATTGGATCACAGGAGCTAAGAGACTAGTTTCCTCAATCATACATGACTGCATTAAGTGCAGAAAGCTTCGAGGGGTTGCTGAATGCCAGAAGATGTCAGATCTCCCTTCAGACAGACTCGAACCAGCACCTCCCTTCACATATGTTGGTGTTGACTGTTTCGGCCCCTGGCCAGTCCTTGCTCGGCGCACTCGAGGTGGACACGCTAACAGCAAGCGATGGGCAGTAATGTTTACATGCCTTACCACTAGAGGGGTCCACATAGAACTCATCGAAGAAATGACCTCGTCAGCATTCATCAACGCACTTCGAAGATTTACATCCATTCGAGGGCCTGTTAAGGTATTCAGGTCAGATCGAGGAACCAACTTTGTTGGAGCTATTGAAGATTTAAAAATTGATGCACTCAATGTAGAGGATAGACAAGTTGTGGATTTTTTAAACCATATAAGAACCATATGGATTTTCAACCCCCCACACTCGTCTCACATGGGTGGGGTGTGGGAGAGAATGATCGGGACTACACGTCGTATTTTGGATGCCATGCTTCTAGATCACGGACCCCAAGACCTCACTCATGAGGTCTTATCTACCTTCATGGCAGAGGTCTGTGCAGTAATCAACTCAAGGCCCTTAGTGCCCGTCTCAACAGACTCAGCACACCCAGAACTATTGACACCATCCATCTTACTTACTCAGAAGTGGAAGACCTCTTCTGATGTGCCTGATATTGAAAATGCTAAAGTAGATGAAAGACTCATGTACAGAAAACAGTGGATGCGTGTCCAGATTTTGTTCGATACTTTTTGGAAAAGATGGCAGAAAGAATACCTGCAGTCCTTGCAACACAGAAAGGTGTGGAGTCGAGAAAGACCAAACTTACAGGAAGGAGATCTCGTGCTCCTCAAAGAGAAAGATGCAAGAAGATACCAGTGGCCTGTTGCAGTGATTGCTGAAGCTTTGCCAAGCCATGACTCCAAAGTTCGTAAAGCTAAAGTTAAGATGATTAAGGAAGGGAGGGCTCATTTTTTTACTCGGCCCATAAGCGAAATGATTCTCCTTATGCATTAAGTAATTGTAACATGTAAAATTTCTTATTTTCATTGATAAGCCCAGTTATATAGTGATATACCCTGTGGTATATCAGACGGGGAGTGTTCTGCCTATTCCCTCAGTTTTCGGTCCGGCATTTACTCTTTACAATTTTATATGTTCCTTTTTCGTTGTCTTCGCTTGCGTAAGAAAGTTCGAAAGCCACGTTGCTAAAGATTGAAATAAATTCAGCAAGATATATTGAATTAAGTTATTTTTCATGGATGGAATAAAGCCAAGTGTTCCAGGATTCATTTTTGAACTATCTTTTTACCAATCTGATGGTTAACTTGCTGTTAGGCTCCAGCTAAGAGCGGCAAAGGTTTGGAACGAACTTGTTCCAATGAGGGGTCATAACCTATGTTTTTTGAGAATAAATGAAAAAAATAATAAAAATTAATTTGCAATTTTTAGCTTAACTTGACAAAGTCAAGATAAGCTATTGCCATCACGTGTGTGGAAGTCTGTGAGTCTGTAAGTCTGTTCACATTTTCCTTTAGTACATGCTACACCCCATAGTTCTTATCCGATTGTCACTAAATTTCATATGCAGGTTTGGGGCGGTCAGACATGATGGCTGCCCAAGCCCCAAACCTGAAAACCTTTACCACAGTCTACAGGTTGTATTTATGAAGGAATTTCATTGTAACTTGGTAGGATGCCTCTGTATAATATCTAGATGAGAACGTCCCCTTTTGGTCATGATCTGCCAACCGTGATGGCTGTCCAAGCCCGAAATCCCCAAAACTTTTAGCACAGTCTACAGGTCATATTTAATATGGAGGGATTTCATTGTAACTTGGTAGGATACCTCCGTATGATGTCTAGATGAGAACTTCCCCATTTGGTTGCGATCTGTCAACTGTGATGACTGCCCGAGCCCAAAACCTTTAGCACAGTCTACAGGTCATATTAATAGAGGGATTTCATTGTAACTTGGCAGGTTGACTCCATATAATGTCTAGATGAGAATGTCCCCTTTTGGTCATGATTGGTCAACTGTGATAGCTACAGGGGCCCGAAGCCCCAAAACCTTTAGCACAGTCTATAGGTCATATTTATGAAGGGATTTCATTGTAACTTGGTAGAATGACTCCAGATAATGTCTAGATGAGATGAGAATGTCCCCTTATGGTCATGATCATTCAGCCGTGACAGCTGCCCAAGCCCAAAACCCCAAAACCTTTAGCACGGTCTACAGGTCGTATTTATGGAGAGATTTCATTGTAACTTGGTAGGTTGATTCCATATAATGTCTAGATGATAATATCCTCTTTTGGTCGCAATTGGTCAACTGTGATGACTGCAGGGGCCTGAAGCCCGAAAACCTTTAGCACAGTCTACAGGTCATATTTATGAAGGGATTTCATTGTAACTTGGTAGGATGACTCCAGATAATACCTAGATGAGAATGTCACCTTTTGGTCACGATCATTCAACCATGACGGCTGCCCGAGCCCAAAACCCCAAAAGCTTTAGCACAGACTACAGGTCATATTTATGAAGGGATTTCACTGTAACTTGGTAGGATGACTCAGTATAATGTCTAGATGAGGACATCCCCTTTTGTTTTCGATCAGTCAACTGTGATTGCTACACAGGCCCGAAGCCCCAAAACCTTTAGCACAGTCTGCAGGCCACATTTATGAAGGGACTTCATTGTAACTTGATAGGATGACTCATTTTGAAATAATTGCACCGTTAATTGGTAATTTTCATTGATATAATACATTAACTGTGAGGGCCACATACATTAACTGTGAGAGCCACATTAACCCACCCCTCATTTCTTTAGTACAGTCTACACCTCATATTATTTTTATTGAAAACATAGCATACAGGGAACAGAAATTAACATATTCCCAATTATCACAATTCTTGTCTTATTTCATAATCCTTTCATAAGCATTGAACATTATCCTCCTTTTCATCAAACATAACACACAAACAAGTTAAACTACAGTGTCATTGACACTTTCATTGTGTATAGCACTGGCTGGTTTTGGCCGTTACGTTGGGTAAAGGGTTACTTTAGAGGGGTGCTGAATTGCATCTAGTGGTTGGACAAGATAGAGGGTGGGTATAAGCCTCAAAATTGTTTCGATTTCTTAAAATTGATTTTGGTTCATACTCATGCTGCCAGAATCACTTTTCAGTTCTAAATTAGAATTTGAGAGTACTGTCATATCCTTGTGAGCACAACCATTATATAATCCGTAGTTAAAAACAAACCTCATAGTCATTTATTTATTAGCTCACCAGAGTGCACCTTGACGGAAGTCTGTCAACACTATGTTTTAAACTTCTGCTTCAAAACCACTGGTCCAGTTCAAGTGAAAGTGTGTGCAAGTGATGGTTCCGAAGGTGCATTGCACATTTGTTCAACTCAACATGCCCAACCCCATTGAGAGGGGGTGGGGTAAAATGCTCCAAAATAGTTTTAAAATCTTCTCATGAACCAGTGAGTACAATGACTTGATTTTTGGTATGGAGCTTCCTTTTGAGGTGTAGAATCAAGTTTGTTCAAATAAAGTTTGTGGAGCAATATTTGCCTTTGTAATTGGAGGGGCAAAATTTTTGGCCCTGCCCAGAATTTCTATTTTCTGGTATGTGGTATTGTTGGGTCATAAATACTTGAATCATGCAAAAAAAAAAGAAGAAATTTCCCCATGGGAACAGAGAGCTAAAAATAGAAATATTTTCAAACGCTTATATTTCCCAAATCACATGGAACAGAAACCTGTTATTTGGTATGAAGCATCCTTAGGACCAGTACAATCGGTAACAAAAAATTGCCATCGGTCATGTCAGGGTGTTCTGTTGGAAGCAGCAAAAAAATGCTGAGTCAGCATTTTTGCAAAAATTAATTTTTTTGTTAGCTCACCTGACTGCAAGTCAGTGTGAGCTATTGCCATCACTTGGCATCCATCGTCCGTCATCTGTTGTCTGTCGTCCGCTAACTTTTGCAAACTTAGATTCTTTTTCACAGCCATTCAGCCATATTCAAACATATATTGCTCAAACCATTCCTGGAGTATACCCTTTCTATTTTGTTCAAATGAAACAGCTGCCTTCTTCAGGCTCTGGTCAATAATGCCAAAGCCTAAAAATCTTCTTCTCATGAACCACCAGAGAGATGGCCTTGATATATGGTATGAAACACTCATTGGTATTGAAGATTAAAGTTTGTTCAAGGGAAGTTGGTAGATCAATATTTGGGCTCTGTGGGCACATACCTATTTTGGGCTCCACCCAAAATTTCTATTTCAAGAACCGATGGGCCAATTTAAACCAAATTTGGCATGTAGTATAATCAGGTCCAAAGTACTTGATTGATGCCTGAAAAAAAAAAAAATTCCGTAGACCCGTGGGTACCCCAGGGGCTGAAAATAGAAAAAAATTTAAATGCCCATATTTCCTAAACTACACGGAACAGAGAACTGTTGGTATGAAGCATCCTTTTGACCAGTAGAATGGATTAAAAAAAAATGGCCATCGGTTGTGTCAGGGTGTTCTGTAGGGGCGTTTGAAAAGAATCTTTTGATATTTTGTATACAGCATCCATAGGATGGTCAAATACAAGTGTGTTCAAATCGAGCCCCTCGGTTCATATTTGGCCAGATAATTAACTTAGGGCGCTATGGGGAATAAGCTTTAAAAATCTTTTTCAGTTCAAACAGTCAGATTCTTTTGATACTTGGTATACAACATCTCTACAGGGGTCAGATTGAAGTTTGTTCAAAAAATCTTCTTTTTCTGACCCACTAGTGAGAATCCTTTCATATTTGGTATGTGACATCTCTAGAGGTTTAAGATTTGAATTTGTTCAAATCTAGTCCCTGGGTTAATATTTGGGCTTCCTGTCGGGGCCTGAATATTAACTTGGTGCAATATTGGGAATAGTCTTTAAAAATCTTCTTCAGATCCTCCAGTCAGACTCTTTTGATATTTGGTATGCAGCATCTCTAGGGGGATTAGATTCAAGTTTGTTCAAATGGGATCCCTGGATGATTATTTGGGCTCTTTATTGGAGCCCAAATTTTAACTTAGTGCAATAAGAGAAAATTTCTTATAAAATGTTCTTTTTCAGACCTGCTACTGAGAATCCTTTCATATTTAGTATGTGACATCTCTACAGGTGTCAGGTTCAAATTTGTCCAAATCGAGTTCCTGGGTTAATATTTGCATTCCCGAAGGGAGCCCAAATATTTACTTAGTGCAATATGGGGAATTATCGTTTAAAATCATCTCCTTCAGATCCAGCAGTCCTATTCTTTGATATTTGGTGTACAACACCTCTGGGAGGGTTAGATTGAAGGTTGTTCAAATCAGGTCCCTGGTTTAATATTTTGGATTTTTACTGAAGCCCAAAGTTTAACTTTGTGCAGTATGAGAAAATTTCCACCAGTGAGAATCCTTTCATATTTGGTATGTAACATCTCTAGGGGTGTCAAATTCAAGTTTGTTCAAAACAAGTCGCTTGTTTTGTTTGTTTTTTAAAATTTTTTGGTGTGGGGTGGGGGGGGGGGAGGGAGGCTAGAGAGAACCACAGTAGTTGAAAACAAAACAAGAATTTCGTTTGGTTGTTGTTTTTTAATTTTTCATAGAACACAGCTTGCTAGGAAGTTTTCCTAGGACCTGCAGAAATGACTGGCCAAAAAAGGTGCCTTTGGTTGTGTCACAGCAAATCAAAAAGTTGCTCTTGCTGCTGAGCACTTACTGATACACTCATCTCTTTTGACAGCTTGAGCCAGGTGAGTGTTTTAGGCTCACTTGAGCCTCTGTTTTTTTTTTATTCTGAACCAATCATCAGAATCTTTTGATATTTGGTATACAGCATCCTGGGGAAGGGGGGGGGACCCTTGGTTCATATTTGGACTCCATACAGGAGACCAAATTTTTAACTTTGAGGGAAGAGCAGATTCAAGTTCGTCAAATCTGTTCCCTAGGTTAATTTTTGGGCTCCCTATGGAGGCCCCAACTTTAACTTTGTGCAATATGAGGAAATTTCTTTAAAAATTTTCTTCTACAGATCCACCAGTCAGAATGCTTTCATATTTGGTATACAACATCTCTATTTTTCAAATAGTGTCCCTGGGTTAATGTTTGTGATCCCTAATTTTAATTTAGTGTTATATGAGGGAATTTCTTCAAAAATCTTCTTCAGATTCACCAGTCAGAAGCCCTTCATATTTGGTTTACAACATTAGGGGAGTCAGATTCAAGTTTGTTCAAATCGCATCCTTGGATTGTTATTTGGGCTCCCTATGGTATTTTAACTTAGTGTAATATGAGGAAATTTCTTTAAGGCCAAAAAAAAAAATGTTTTGGTTCTCAGGAAATTGGTTTTCCAAATTCAGTGAGAGAGGGCGTTCTTTTTTTAGCTCACCAAAGGGAGCTAAACTTATCACTTGTCGTCTGACTCCGTCGTCCATTGTCGTGAACATTTTTCGAACGACTTCTCCTCTGAAACCGCTAGGTCGATCTGCTCGAAACTTGGTATGGATGTTCATTACCATATGTCAATTCAAGTTTGTTCAAATGAAATGGACATGCCCACTTGGGGCTCCATAGGGGGCATAACTCCGATAGCACCCTATGTGTATATTAGAGAATTTACTAAAAAATCTTCTTCTCCCGCACAAGTGGGCAGAATCATTTGATATTTGGTATGCAACATTGTGGGGTGGATCTGATTCAAGTTTGTTCAAATCGGCCCCCTGGATTCATATTTGGGCTCACTATAGAAGCTCGAATTCGAACTTAGTGCATTTCAGGCAAATTTCTTAAAAAATCTTCTTCTCCAGATCCAGCAGGCAGAATCTTTTGATATTTTGTATGCAACATTGTGGGGTGGATCTGATTCAAGTTCGTTCAATTCGGCCCCCTGGGTTCATATTTGAGCTCAGTATAGAAGTCCGAATTCAAACTTAGTGCATTTCAAGCAAATTTCTTAAAAAATCTTCTCCAGATCCAGCAGGCAGAATCTTTTGATATTGGGTATGCAGCATGCTTAGGGGGGTGAGATTCAAGTTTGTTCAAGCCAAGTCCCTGGGTTCATATTTGGGCTCACTGTGGTAGCCCGAATTATAACTTAGTTCAAAATGAGGAATTTTTTTTAAAAATCTTCTTCAGATCCAGCAGTGAGAATGTTTTGATATTTGGTATGCTGCATCCTTAGAGGGGTGAAATTCAAGTTTGTTCAAGCCATGTCCCTAGGTCCATATTTGGGCTCACTGTGGGAGCCTGAATGATAACTTAGTTCAAAATGAGGAATTTTCTTTAAAAATCTTCTTCTTCAGATCCAGCAGTTGGAATGTTTTGATATTTGGTATGCAGCATCCTTGGGGGGGGGGGGGGGGGGGGGGGGGGGGAGAATGGGAATTCCAGTTTGTTCAAGCCATGTCCCTAGGTCCATATTTGGGCTCACTGTGGGAGCTTGAATTGTAACTTAGTTCGAAATGAGGAATTTTCTTGAAAAATCTTCTTCAGATCCAGCAGTCGGAATGTTTTGATATGTAGTGTGTAGCATCCTTAAGGGGTGAGATTCAAGTTCGTTAAAGCCAAGTCACTGGGTCCATATTTGAGCTCCTTGTGGGAGCTCGAATTATAACTTAGTCAATATGAGGAAATTTTTCTTTAAAAATCTTCTTCAGATTCAGCAGTCGGAATTATTATTTATTTTATTTATTTTAATGGTGTTTAAGGTCACATATTTCTGCACAATGGCTAATCATGACCATGACAGTTTTACGGGTGGAGGAAGCCGGAGTACCTGGAGAGAACCACCGAGCAATGGTGAGCAACTGTCAGCTCCCCAACATACTAACTCCGCACAAGTAGTGTTAGCCTTGGTTGAAGACAAGTGCACCCTTGACATGCGGTACACCTTAGTACACAGCACCACCGTGCCCCCCAGCAGTCGGAATGTTTTGATATTTGGCATGCAGCATCCTTAGGGGGGTGAGATTCAAGTTTGTTCAAGCCAAGTCCCTGGGTTCATATTTGGGCTCACTGTGGGAGCCCAAATGATAACTTAGTTCAAAGTGAGGAATTTTCTTTAAAAATCTTCTTCAGATCCAGCAGATGAATGCTTTTGATATTTGGTATGCAGCATCCTTAGGGGGTAAGATTCAAGTTTGTTCAAGCCATGTCCCTAGTTCCATAACATTTGTCTCTCATGACTTCATTCCTTTGTAGTGTTGATGAACCATGTCTAACTGAATGTGACCCCAAATACTTCTTTGAACCACTTTGACCGGTGAGCGATTAAGGTTCCTTGGGGCCTCTTGTTTTGTTTTTTTTACCACACCAAGTATACCCTAACTATTCATTATTTTTTTCAAGGATTTCACTACAGATCAACACAGCAGTTCATAGCAGGCCAGAAGAAATGCACCAAACCAGTTAGAGATGTCATCTCTCATTCTGAGGTTGAAATTTTACCCCACAATGATACTATACTCAGTTTCACAACCATCGGAATTCATACAAAAAGTTTCAAGATTTTGTAGGACATGTACCAGTACTACTGTATATCAGCAGAAGTATCAAATACTGAAATATATATACTCTTTATAGTAGCTTATGTTTTTTTCTGTTGGTTTTTTTGTGGTTAAATTTCTAATAATAAAAAAAAAAAAAAAAAAAAAAAATTTCGAAATATATTTAACTTGTTGTGGTGTGTTTGCCCCTGTCTGAATTGAAAAAGAACAAATGGTCCTCATTTTAAAACCATTTACCTCAGAGCATGGATTCAAGAGATTGGGAATTTGGTATTGTTCACAGATATAGCAAATTAATAGTTTCCACCTTAATTTCTGTGGTAGCTTATTAGAAATCTCCCCTGTTCACCCTTTTCCCAACAAAACTGCCATAAAACACCTGGAAAGATTATCTTTAAAAAGTCTCCCTCAGACTTCAATTTCAAATAGAGGTTTCTCAATAAAACCATACAAATATGGATATTATTGAAACCAGCAGATTACGCCAGCCTCGCAATACCCACAATGGACCTTTGGAATTTTATTTGGAGACGGACAAGATACATTTCTGTTTGAAAAAGAATAAACTATGTCACAGTTAAGTGACTGTGCAGGGGACGTTTTAAGGCTGGAACCCCAAACCAGCAATCCACCAGAGAGACTGCAATACTGGCGTCTTAAACTTCGCTTGAGGTGAAAAGGTTTGTTCTGTTGTTGTGACTTGACAGCTTAACAACACTAAAACGGTGGCCAGCATGATCTTTATAAAGGCTTTAAAACAAGTTCATGATATCAAAGTCTGAGATCTCTAAAAAATTTTTAAAATCAGCCATGGAACGAAGCAAATTAAATTTGGTGAGACATATGGGGGGGGGGGGGGCTTTCATATTTGTGAGACTGAGTTGGGGCAGACAGGATACGGTTCAACAATTTTGTGTTGCTAAGAAAGCCTATAAGCGCGTCTTACAGCATAAACACAGAGAATTTAGAGGGAAATTGGTAACCCAACTAAACACTTTGGAGAAATCTAATCCCTCCGCTTTTTGGAAATCTCTTGACGAGTTGAAATCGAACAGCAGTACACAGGTGAACATTCTTGATTCCCTGTTTGTTGCTGATTGGATCTCACACCTCAAGAAACTTATGTGTGATAACACTCCGCACCGCCCAGATATCACTGAGGTCAGCTCTGAGGCTGAACACAATGTGTCGCAAACACTCGACTACGCGATATCAAGGGAGGAAGTGATATATGCTGCCAAGAAGTTAAAAAATGGGAAGGCAGCAAGTATTGATCTTATTTCTAATGAGATGATAAAATCGTCCTTAAATGCCTTGTTGCCATGTTATGTCAAGCTTGTCATCCAGACATTTCCCCGACATCTGGAGAAGGAACGTCATGACATATTTGCACAAAGGGGGTAGTATCGACACCCCGAACAATTACAGAAGTATAGCCATATCCAGCTGCTTGAGCAAATTCTTTTGTAAAATCCTAGACATAAGACTTGAGACATTCCTTTCTACCAGTAATGTGATATCACCATGTCAAATAGGCTTCAAAAAGTCCAGTCAGTCAAGCGCCCATCTCTACACACTCCACTCCATAGTGGACAAATTGTTATCGAAGAATAAATATCTATATGCGTGCTTTATTGACCTTCGGAAAGCGTTTGACACTGTTTGGCGTGAAGGGGTATTTTATAAACTCACTAAATATGGAATCGGTGGTAAATTTCTCACTGTCTTAAAAAGTATGTACAGCGATATTTCGTTTCATATAAAATTTCCCCAGGGCATGACCGAGGCAATACGCACCATTACTGACGTAAAACAAGGCTGTATTTTAAGCCCAAAACTGTTAAATCTCTACATTAATGATTTACCAAATATTCTTGACCACACATGTGATCCCATATTGATGCACGATCCGCACATTAATTGCCTTATGTATGCCGATGATATTTGTAATTCTCTCATCCAGTGCAGATGGACTCCAAAAAGCGCTCAACCAACTGAGTCCATACTTTAACAAGTGGTGCCTCAAAGTGAACATTGATAAGTCTAAAGTCATATTTAATAAATCTGGAAAGCTTTTGAATAAACAGTTTGTGCTTGATAACCACTCATTAGAGGTAGTAAAAGAATACCGGTATCTCGGATTGAATATATTAGCCTCAAGCAAATTTAACCATGCACAACTAACGAGTAAAGGCCGGAAAGCACTATTCACCCTGAGATAAGAACTACCATTTTCAGAAATGAATGCCCGAACTAATATGAAACTATTTAACACCCTTATCAAGCTGATAATTACGTATGCAGTTGACGTATGGGGACCACTATCGCTGAATACAGACCGTCTCACAAACAATACAGCGCTCGAAACCCTGTACGATAATCAACCTTATGAAAAGCTATCTCTTCGTTTCTGCAAGCAAGCATTACACGTCAATAGGTATAGCTCAAACATTGCTGCTCGTGGAGAACTTGGGGAATATCCGGTCGATATACACATCATCGTCCAAGCTGTCAGTTTTTGGCTGCATCTTCTTGACCTCAAGTCTGACGATTTAGCCCACATATGTTTACTTGACTCTCTCGACGGACGTGGATCACTTTGGGCCCAGAGAATGAAGTCTATATTAACCCATTTAGGGTTTCTGCATACGTGGGAAAATCGGACAACGTTCGACCGTAAGGGCCTAATTCATGCCCTTAAAACTAAACTTAAGCACAATTACTACTTTTGGTGGAGCGACAAGCTGCAATCAGATAGCAAGCTGGTGTTTTATCGTAGGATAAAACGAGACTTTGAGTTCGAATCGTATTTGCTCCTCCCGCTAGATCCTTTACAGATAGCAAAATTCACCCAGATTCGACAGAGTTTTCACCTTCTAATGATTGAGGTCGGGCGTTATGCCATGGGGTAGCAAGATACCACTGGACGCTCGAATCTGCCCGATTTGGTCTTCTGGGGTTGAAGATGAATTACATTTCCTTCTTCAGTGTGGGCAATACAGTCCACTCTGGGAAACACTGTTTTCATGCATAGAAGATATACGCGGCATAAATTACTCCAATGTTTCACCGGAAGGCTTCTTGAATAATTTCATGCAGACAGCTGATTACGAAATTACCCCTGAAATTATCAGGTTCATAAACACTGCGCTCGAATGTAGGAAAAGCAAGTTGCCATAAATCCCTATTAAGGCACGTGCGAGTGTGTGTGTGTGTGTGGGAGGAAGGGGGGTGGTTTGTGTGTGCATGTGTTCACGTGTGGGTTTGAGGGCTTGCATGTGTGCGTATGTGCATTACGCACTGTATGTACATATATATCCAAGAGTGTATCACATTGCTTGATCCAAGCCTTTAATAAGTCGTTAATACCTGTTTGTAATCGTATGCGTCCATTTGATTTGTTCCTGTAATTTGTTACATGTTATCAATGTTCTTGTCATCTATCTCTGTTGATACTGAGACAATAAATATCTTATCTTATCTTATCTATTTGGTATACAAAAGCTCTAGTGGGGTGAGATTCAAGTTTGTTCCAATTGAGTGCATTGATTAATATTTGGGAACCCTATGGGAGCCGGAATTGGCCATGTAGCTGAAGAATTAGAAATTTTGTATTAAGTACCCTCTAGAGGTGTGCAACTAAGATTAATCCACATAGGTTGTATCAAGGAGCTCCTTAGGGAAGCTCCACTTTTTACATTATGATTAATTGAAGAAATAGCACGATGCTTGGACTATTTTAGTCACTCCTGAGGGACTCAAGGATTGACAATGGATTTTATGGAGATTAATTGCGTAATGTAGATTCATTCTTGGACTTATATCGGGTTCTGTTCAAGGTGAGCACTTCAGGCCCCGTGGGGCCTCTTGTTTGAGTTTAACCCTTGAGAGTCTAGTTAAAATTTTATTGGGTTTCTTGTCTCACTTGTGCATGTAGAACAAATATTCTAATATACAGACTTTTGGTCGTCTTTCTGATGGATGTTACAGTACCTATACTGTGGTTTTTAGTGAAGTCTTACTAATTGAAGTTACAGAAACCTGACATTTGAGATTTGCAGGAATCAAATCATATTGATATGCCCCCACTATGAAATAGCCGGGGGCATATAGTGTTACCCTTGTCTGTTCATCATTCCATCTTTCCATCATTCCATTTCTTATCAACCTACTCACAATTGTTTACTACAGGCTTGCACTACAGTGGAAGTCCCTAACTCGGATAAAATACTCTCTATTTTTGTCTTTCCCAAGCAAGTTGGGAAAGAAAAGTGGTGCAAAAGCACCAATAAAAATAAGCCAAAACTGGGTCGTGTGCAACCGGCGCAGACCCAGTACGGGACGCTCTCTCCCAAGTACAACTCCACGACTTCCGTTGCCAGTGCGCATATACCGTCTCTAAAGACTCATTCTTTTTAAAATCTGCTTCGTGTCGAGATGTTTTTGCACGCTTATCAGTGTTCCACCAGCTCGATGTTTGATGATTCCTGATTCATTATACCACAGTGTATCCTTTGTATTCTCAGGAACAGTGTTTTATATTCTCTTTTTTCTATTATATGTCCATAATGTATATTTATTTGCTCTCTCTCGAGTCACGCGCGAATTTCGCGGGCCACGCGGTTCGGACTTATTTTATTTCACAATTATTGTTAATGCTTTTTTTGCAAAATTTTCTAATTGTGTTAGAGTTAGGTGTCAGCGGGGTACCACTCCTACAGTGTTCCTTCTTTCTGTTGAGAGTAGTCTTCCTGTTGGGTGGTTCCCGGTCGACCGTCTGGGGTCTTTGTTTCTGTCACCTTTCTCTCTTTGGGGGTGTTCTGTTTTCTGATCTCACCTTCTCTGCTCCTCTCACCTCTTTCATGCCTAGGACAATTCCTTGTGGGCAGTGTCTGCTGCCTAAGCATGTGGATGATGTACATTCGTCGTGTTCCTCCTGTAATGGGTGTTCGGCCGAGCGGCCGTGTGGTGTCTGTGGAACATGGTCTTCCACCTTTTGGGCGTCTGTAAATCGTGTCGTTCGTTCTCGTGGCCATGCCTCCCGCTCCCGCGGGAAAGGAGAACGTGGTCGTTCGGGGCCTCCCGAGCCGACTTTGTCTGGTGAGAGTTATTCCTCCTCCGTGGGGGATGTGCAGTCTTTTCCTGTGGTGGATACTGCGGGAGCCGTTGAGTGTTCTGGTGTAGAGATGCCTGGTTCCGGGACTACGGTCCCCCTCCAGTCGACATCTGAGGCTGTCACTAGGGTTGTGACTCCTCCTTCGGAGCCGAGCCGGTGTGCTCTCTCCACTATTTCACCAGCCTCAACGACTCTCGACGTATCTACTTCTGCTGCTGGTCCGTCTGCTTCGTTGTCTGTTTCAGCCGGCCTCGGCTTTTCGCTGCAGGGGACTGCAGAACTGTCCGATACTGTAGACGTGGGATATCGGCCCCAGCCTTCCCTGACTTCAACTCGGCGAAGTCGGAAGGGGCTGCCGGTAGAGCCCATCGCTGTGGTCTCGTCGCCGTCGAGTACCACAGTTGTGTCTTTGGATTCGGATGTTCGTAGTGGAAACACTATGAACTCCGTGGCGTTTCCGTCCACTCACTCTGGTCACACGACCAGTTTTGGGGGACCAACGCCTTTTGTGCAGCCTGGACCTTCTGCCCCGCAGAGGTCCGCGGTGACTCTCATGAGTTCTCGCAATATTGATCCTCGGGGTGCATCGTACCCCTATACACGTCTGCCTTCAGATGTTTTGGCTGCCGCCCGTCGTCCCGCGTCGGGTGTTTTGGAGGATCGTGACCCTTCGCTGGTTAAGAGGGTCAGAGGTGAAGCCATTTTGCCGGTTCGCTCCCCTGTCGAACCGGTCGGTACAGGCAGTGAGCTTAGGGAGGCCCTCTCCTTACTCACTCAGGTTCTCTCTAAGAGCCTTCCTGTTGCTTCCAGCGAGGCTATGGGTGGTTTCCAGGCGCCTCCTATGGCGCCGCCTCCCGGGATTGGAAACAGGCCGGTTTCCGATTCCTCTGGTGTCCCGACACCATGGGAGGCGTCGGCTGGTTTGCCCACGATGGGCTATGTGTCTTCCGACTCTGGGGAGGAGTCCGACATGCTTGAGGTCGAGGGCCAGCAGTCTTCGGACTTGGGGGCGGCTCTTGACTTTGTGTTTGGGTTTCTGCCTGAGCTCAAACCTGCTAACCAGCCGACAGTGTCAGCCTGGCCGCGATCATCGGTCGCGCGCCAACAGCCTATGGAGCAACCTGCTTCTGGGCGCCTTCGACCATGCCAGTCGGTACAGGTGGTTGAGGCTTTTTCAGCATTGGATGCCAAACTGAATTCCAAGGCTTTGAAGACTTCGTTCTTCACCAGGGTTGACACCTTTTTGCCTCCTGTGCGTTATCGTTCCTACGATTCCGCCAATCCGTCAGTCTGCCAGACTTTGACGGTTCTGGATCAGGACTCCACTTCCCTCGGGCTTTCCAAGCCCAAGTCTGCCGTCATTCCAATGACGACTCTGGAGTCCACGTTGGGCTTATCTAGAGAGATGCTTGGCATGCTTTCTCTCTCAGATCACGTCGTCTCAGCTTTGGCTGCTTATCTGCCTCCAGATAAGTTTGACGAGGTACAGGCTCCTTTGCGTGTGCTGTCCAAGGCACTTATGCACCTTACTCACACCCATGCCTGTAACACGGCCAATTTGGAATTAGTTCGAAGGGACGCTGTGCTGGACACAGGACGATCCCTTCCCGAGGAGCAGCGTGCTACTCTTCGATCTGCTTCTTTGGCAGGTCCGCAACTTTTCCATGGTTCCGTGTCGACGGTCCGGGATGACGTCCTACGTCATTCCAAAGATCAGCTGCTGTTTCGTCAGCTTGATCAGCCTTCTCGGGGAGGCAAGGGCCGTTCCAAGCCTAACAAGTACCCTTCTGCTTCCTCTGTGAAGCAAAAGGCTGGTCCTTCTGCCGCCGCCTCTACTTCTTACTCACGGGGTAAAGGTAGGGGTCAGCAGAATCGAGGGAAGTCTCAGGATTCTTCATTTAGCAGAGGAGGTGGTTTCTCCTCTCGCGGGCCTCGTCGAGGCTCGAAATGAAGGTCCTCACCTCGACTCGTCCCAGGTTGGAGGAAGGATAGCAGAGTTCGCAGACCATTGGACCACCATCACATCCGATCCATGGGTGTTAGATGTTGTTCGGTCCGGGCTGCGCATATCCTTCCGACGGCACCCCACTCTGTCAAGGGTGCCTCTTCCAACCACAGTTCCTTCAGACGTTTTACGTCGGGAACTTTTGTCCACGGAGATTGCCAATCTCCTGGCAAAGGGGGCGATCGAGGTCGTCAAGAACGTTCAGTCAGTGGGTTTCTATTCCCGCCTGTTCTTGGTGCCGAAGAAGGACGGCCGACTCCGACCGGTTATCGATCTGAGCATCCTGAACCAGTCTATCATTGCTCCCAAGTTCAGCAAGGAGACTTTCAGGTCGGTCCGCCAATCAATTCACCAGGGAGATTTCGCAGCCAGCATCGACCTGCGAGACGCTTACTTCCACGTTCCGATGCATCGGGCGTCACGGAAGTATCTCAGGTTCGCTTTTCTGGGGCGAGTTTACCAGTTCAAGGCCATGCCTTTCGGCCTCAACCTGGCTCCTTGGGCGTTCACCAGACTGATGTCGCATGTGATAGCGTTCCATCGCACACAGTCCAGGGTGACTACTTCGGTATATCTGGACGATATCCTCCAGAGGCATTCCAATGCTGCCTTACTGGAATCGGATGTCGCCACTCTGTTGAGCTTGCTCACGTCGCTAGGATTCAGAGTCAACGAGGAGAAGTCGGACCTGGTCCCTTCTCAGTCGTTTTGTCATCTGGGGATGTCTTTCCAAACCAAATTCAATTTGGTGGCTGTTCCCCAGGCCAAGGCTGTGATTCTCTCAGTTTTTGCTCTGACTCTGTCCCAGTCCAGGTCCGCGACCGCTCGGAGTTTTCTCCGGCTGATCGGTCTCTGCGGTTCGGTGACGGATCTCATTCCTCTAGGTCGGCTGCGTGTCAGACCTCTCCAACACTTTCTGCTCAGTCGTTGGAGACCGAATGTAGATTCTCTGGATCAGGTGCTTCCGTTTCCGGACTCTCTGTATCCTCACCTTCTTCCCTGGACAGATGTTCAGTGGATTACGCAGGGTGTTCCGCTGGACTTACCCACGTCCGATCGCGTTCTGACGGCAGATGCCAGCGATCTCGGATGGGGTGCGACGTTGGATCCTCTCGGTCTTTCCCTACACGGGATGTGGGACCAGGATCAAGCAGCTCTACACATCAACCAGAAGGAGCTTCTTGCTCTTCTTCTGAGTTTCAGGCAGTGGATCCCTCACCTGTCGAATCGCCAGGTCCTTCTACTATCCGACAATTCGACAGTGGTTGCTTACATTCGGAACCAGGGCGGCACGCATTCTCTTCCGATGTACGAG
The DNA here is from genome assembly GCA_031216915.1 of Pictodentalium vernedei. NCBI lineage: Eukaryota > Metazoa > Mollusca > Scaphopoda > Dentaliida > Dentaliidae > Pictodentalium > Pictodentalium vernedei. Next base: position 111,008,841 of record CM062291.1, on the reverse strand, counting down.
TTAGCTCGGGATCTTTTACTGCTCGCTCAGGAGGTTCACGCCGGAGTGGTTGTTCGCGTCACATTCCCGGTCGTCTGAACATCCTAGCCGACTCCCTGTCCTGACAGGGCAGGGTTATTTCCACCGAGTGGATGCTTCACAGGGCAGTGTTCCAGTCGCTTTGCGATCTCTGGGGACGTCCCCACATCGATCTCTTTGCGACACGTTGGAACCATCAGGTGGACACTTTCGTGTCCCCGTGTCCAGATCCTCTGGCTTTTGCCCTGGACGCTCTGTCACTCGATTGGAACGGTCTAGTCGGCTACGCCTTCCCGCCGGTTCCGATTCTTCCTCAGGTTCTCGCCAAAATTCGAACCTGCAGTTGTCGAATCATTCTGATCGCTCCCCTGTCGCCTCAGCGGGTGTAGATCAATCAGCTCCGCTCGCTGATGGCGGCGGTTCCGGCACGTCTCCCGCTACGTCGCGACCTTCTTTGTCAAGGTCACCCGAGGAGGTTTCACGTCGACCCGACTTCATTGTGCCTTCACGCATATCTTTTGTCAGGTCCTGTCTCCTCCATAGAGGTTTTTCGAGACGAGCAGTGGAGTGCATTTCTTCTTCAAGGAGGCACTCCACTGGTTTAGCTTATGCAGCTAAATGGAAGGTCTTCTGTCGATGGTGTGCTGATCACTCTGTTGATTATGCCAATCCTTCGATTTCACAGATTGCGGAGTTTCTGGTATATCTGTTTGATTCTCGGGGTCTCCAGCCTGTTACCATCAAGGGTTACAGGTCTGTGCTTTCAGAGACTTTTTCTTATGTGGGGAAGCGTCGTATCGGCACTAATCCTTACCTCTCCAAGCTTGTTCGGCACTTTTCTTTGAAAAGGCCTCGGACTTTGCAGCTTACTCCACGATGGAATCTTTCGTGGGTGCTGATTTGCTTGGGGGGGGGGGGGGGGCGCCGTTCGAACCTTTATCCCAGGTGGATATGCAATTTCTCACATACAAGACGGCTTTTCTGATGGCATTTGCTTCGGCCAGACGGGTTAGTGAGCTTCACGCCCTCTCGGTTGACCCGGCCTTTTTTAGGAGTTCTCCCAACAGTGTTACTTTTACCACTGATTGCTCCTTTTTGGCTAAGAATCAGTTACCAGATACTACTCCTCCTCCTATCTGTATCAGAGCTCTTCCCTCTGTTGAGGGTACTCGCCCTTTGCTCTGTCCGGTCCGTGCTATTCGCATTTATCTTGATCGGACACGCTTCATTCGGAAGGGCAGAAAACAGTTTTTTCTGTCTCTCATTCCGGGTCGACAGAAGATCTCTCCTCAATCCATTTCTCGGTGGATTTGTCTTGCTATTCGTACGGCTTATAGTCGTTTAGCAGCTGGCGATTGTATTACCAATCGTATTTCTGCCTACGAGGTGCGGGCACTGTCTACCTCTTGGGCTTATTCTAACTCCGTCAAGTTGTCGGATGTTATGCAGGCAGCCTACTGGAGAAATGCTTCTACTTTCTCCACCTTTTATTTACACCAGTTGCAGGAGCAGTCGGAGGACCTTTTTGCCTTGGGTCCTCTTCTGCTCAGGCTGTTGTCTGCCATAGCCATTAGGCTTCTTGAAGGTCAGTTTCAGCCTTGTGCTGTTACTGCCCTTTTTCTGTCTGTGTGTCACACAGGCTCATATGTCTCTTTTCATTGTCCTTTACCAATGATTGCGACATTATGGTTGATAAGCCTCGGGACCTCTTCCTTCTGCTTCACGGTTCCAGTGCACTAGGGTTATGTGGGGGTTGGTTATGCGATTCCCTCCAGCCTTTTGTCTATTCAGCCTGTAGTAAACAATTGTGAGTAGGTTGATAAGAAATCTAAATTTTATAGTAAATTTCCTTTCTTATTATACCTACCACAATTGTTTACATGGAGGCCCTCCCGTCTTCTTTACGGGTAAAGAATCTTTCCTCCACGCTGATCACATAACTCTAACGTTTACGGATTCAAAAAGAATGAGTCTTTAGAGACGGTATATGCGCACTGGCAACGGAAGTCGTGGAGTTGTACTTGGGAGAGAGCGTCCCGTACTGGGTCTGCGCCGGTTGCACACGACCCAGTTTTGGCTTATTTTTATTGGTGCTTTTGCACCACTTTTCTTTCCCAACTTGCTTGGGAAAGACAAAAATAGAGAGTATTTTATCCGAGTTAGGGACTTCCACTGTAGTGCAAGCCTGTAGTAAACAATTGTGGTAGGTATAATAAGAAAGGAAATTTACTATAAAATTTAGATTTTTCCATCATTCCAAAATAACAGTGTTGCAGACTATTTTCCACCACACAGTACGTGGAGAGTGAATTACCACTAAAACACTCATGGAGTGATGTTTCCTCTCAGACAATAACTGTCGATTCCTGTGGTAATGCATGAAAAGGACAAACACAGTTTTAGCCAAGGGACCTCCGGGTTCTGAAACTTTGCTCGTCGTTCTAATGCTTTTTCTCAGACAAGGAATTTTTGTCTGAGTGGAGACAACACCCCAGGAGTGATTTAGTAACAATCCCCTCTCCATGTACTGTACATTGAGATAATTGGCTGATTTCTGGTGTGTGGCTTTGTTATGGACACCAACAAATCAAGTTCAAGTTTGGTTTCAGTCATATGATTTTTCTCGGGAGTTTTTGACCTTGAACTTAGTTTATGATGTGAAAACTCGGGAGAATCAGTTTTCCAGACTTTTTGTGGCTATACATTCAGATAATTGGTTGATTTCTGGTATATGGCTTTGTCATGGTTAACACTTAATCATACAACCTTAAGGGGACATACATATTGTATTGACACATCTAGTATTTATTTATTATTTATTTCCTTATGTATTTATTTATTTATTTACTAATTATTACAGTTCAAACAAAGTGTCGCCTTGATCGGGCTAAAAAATGGAAACAGAAACTTAAAGATCAGAGTTTGAATGCTTCCAGTATATTTGTTCCCACTTGTGAGTCAGATGGTACTTATGCTAGACAGTGTAATGATGCTACAGGTCGGTGTTGGTGCAATAATGCTGCTGGGCAGAAAGTACCAGAATCAGATCAGAGTTCTGCAGCATTAGATGTGAAGTGCAGTAGTAAGTATTGTCTCTTTATATCATCTCTCAAAGAAGTGAACCTTATTATGGTACAGTCATGCCCACTTAATTGTATATCTCTTAAATGAATAACCCTGTTAATTGAATATAATTTCCCAATATAAAACCATTTACCATACCTCCAGAACAAATTTGACCTGTTAATTGAATAAAAACTCTTGTAACCTGTCGAGAAATTACCCTGACTCTCCCCCAGTTTTCCTTTATTTATTGACCTATTTAGCCTCAGTACATCCAATACAGGCATTTAATCTATTATATCTTGATTGACAGAGCTCATGGAGCTCTGTCAAACAAGGTATAATAGAATAAATGCTACGTTTATCTCTAGAATACAGGAAAGTGACACAATCCCTGTTAATTGAACACTCCTGTTAATTGAATATTTTTTATTGGCATAGTGGCTATTCAATTAACAGGGTTCCACTGTATAGCTATGTCTGTCATCTGGCCTTCTATTTATCCTTTACTTTTGCTTGTCCACATATTAAATTGAAAACCCAATATCTAATGGACCCTATTTCCTATGGTGGTTTTATGATCTCAAGAGGAATATTCCACTTTGATAATCAGTGTTTTGGCATATCCAGTATGTCCAGAATTGCTGCCTTTTTTGATTTTTCTAGATTTGTGCTTGTTTACATGCCTGACACACAGAGATACTGGAATATAGATCTTTTAAAAAATATCAGTTAGTGTTGAAACAGCTCTGATGATTCTGGAGTTGATTGGTCGACAACCAAAAGTTGACTAGTGGGCACACCACTTTCTGCTGCGAAGATTTACACAGCAGTACCTCTGCTGTTTGAAATTTTTCTCCACTTGCTCACTTCACTAATGCTGGTTCATATGAGGAATGATCGTTTGTTTCTGTCTGTTTCTTGAGTTATGAACCCCAAAAAACAAAGGCCAAACATAGAAAGGCCAAACTGTAAATGGGCATAGCCCATTTATACTATATTTGGCCTTTGTTTTTTGGGGTTCATAACTCAAGAAATAGACAGAAAAACAAAGAATCGTTCCTTATAATCAAACTTGAGGGGTAATAAATTTAAACACTCTCTACTTTGTGGAGTTAAAATAAAAACCAGGTCGCATCATGCTACCTAGTGATAACTGAGTAAAAAAGGCATAGTTTTGTAAAATTCTTTTTGAAGTAATGATACATTTCTCAGAAACATGTTCTTGTGTCATTAAAACTTTTATTGACCAATGAATTGAGTAAGTTAAAAGGAACATCTTAGGCCAGGCCCACACAAAACTTCAATCTCCTATTCCATTTGATGGGAGGGTACTGTCATTCAAAGCAACACTGAATTAAACTTAATTTTGATTTTGACCATTTCCTGAGAAACTGAAAGCAAATTTTGTAAATGTGGAGTTCGATATAAACCCAGATGACATGAAGTTGGTTGAACTTTGTCTGCTAAAGAGTTCGTTCAGGCTATTTGGAAATTGGAAAGTTTTGTTCGCTTGAGTTTCATTTGAGGATTATTATGACCGGCCATTGTTTACGTTTGATTTGGGTAACACGATGAATGCAGATGATCACCTATTGTCTGTAAACAAATTGAACATGGAATAAAAAGCATGATAAGGATTTCATTGTTTATTAAAGTTTGTTTTGAAAGTCTTTTTAATATGATGAGATAAATATTAATTACTTTTCATGTTGAAACAATATGAGCATGCAGGGTTTCATTTCAATTCACACAGTGCAACGTAATTTTTAAGATAGACATTGTGGGTGTGGTTTAGGGCGGGCCTAAATGCATTTTTTTTTCAGTTCATTGTGTTATGAAAAGAAAAAAAGAAAGACTTCAGCCAATCATTTTGCCTAAAAATGCATGAACAGAAAAAAAGTTTAATTATGGGTGACATAAGTAGGCTTGATGAACTCCATTTGGATTATATCTTGGTAGTAAGTTGTTAACAAAGCATCCATTTTATTAGACACTTGATGTTAGAAGTTTTGGTCTTTGATTTACAAGAAGCCATTTCAGAAGTGTGCAACCTACAAAAGCTGGTGCAATGATCAACTTGCTGCGTCGATCACACACGTAATAAATTAAATGACATGGGAATCTCCATAATAGATATTTTATTGTATGGAGACAATTTCAAATAACTATGCCATAAACAGTGTTAAGGCACGTGCAGTGCGACCACTGTCAGTTAACCCTTTACCCAATGCAGATGATATCAAAATTTATTATTTTAAATATCATTTTTTTAAATTTTTAAAAAAATTTCAACAAAACCATATCAGGTGACCCCTCATTGGAACGAGCTAGTTCCAAAGAGTGGACACATGGTATGGTTTTGTTGAATATTTTTTTAAAATATTTTTTTCAGCTGCTGAATTTACATATTAAATGGGTGGAAATGTGGCCGATTCTTTGGGTAAAGGGTTAACTTGGCCAATGCAACACAGTTAACTTTCTTGTCTACTTTGATCTCAAAAGTCTGTGTCAGTTATCTTGTTATTATTTATTTATTTATTTATTGGTGTTTAAGGTCACATACTTATGCACAATGGCTAATCGTGACTCTGACAGTTTTATGGGTGGAGGAAGCCGGAGTACCTGGAGAGAACCAATGAGCATCGATGAGCAACTGTCAGCTCCTCAACATTCTAACTCTGTTCAGGCTCTGCTGAAACAGGGTTACAGCGGTGGAAGACATATGCACCATCAATGTGCCGAACACCTTAGTACACAGTGTCATCATATCCTCATGTAGGCAACCAGGATTAAGTGCCTTGCCGAAGGACACAGCGCGGGTCTTCCCGAACGGGGATCGAACTCGAGACCTCAAGCATAGAAGTCCAACAGTCTACCATTGAGCCACCACGCACATATATCTTGTTATTAGTGTTATTGATTTCACTCTTTGAACAGATCAACTGACAATCATGTTAACTCTTCCTCAGCAGATGTTGCATCCACATTTTGTTGTGATGTAATCCTTTTTTTATGGGAAATACTGCATGTTCCAACCAGTGGATGCGTAAATCCAGAGCTAATGTTGGGCTATATCAGCATCAAGAAAGGCCAGTCGACAAATTGTTTCAACTCTGATATCAATATTTCAGTAACTGTGTGTGTCTGGCACAAAATATATTTTGTCAGGCTCATTCCATTTGGTGCTTTGCATTTTGTAAGGTATCAATTTGATAGTTATCGAAAACTCGGGATATCAAAATTTGTTATTTTAATTTTTTTTTCCCTCAAATTTCAACAAACCTTTTTCATGTGACCCTTCTTTGGAATGAGCTTATGCAGTGGATACCACCAATTCATCAGGTAAAGTTTAACTATAGAGACATTGTTGTCTACTCACAAAGAGTGAAAAAGGTACCGAGGACTGATATCTTATCTGACATGAAACTAACTGAGTAATAATCTTGATATTTCTTAACCCTTTACTCAACGTAACGGGAAAAACCTGCAAGCGATATTCTAAAAAATTGCCAATTAATTTTCATAATATTAAAAACATAGGTTACAACCCCTCTTTGGAACGAGCTCATCGAGCTCGTTCCAATGAGGGGTCATAACCTATGTTTTTGAGACAAAAAATGAAAAAAATTAGTTATTCAAGAATTTTGTTTGCAAGTGTCGTCTGCTTTTCAAGTTGGGTAAAGAGTTAAACTAAAACAAATAATTACAAAAATTGTCAGTTTTGTTACATTTTTCTGACATTACATGTATCATTGTTTTTCATTCTTTTCACAAAATCTTAAGTTTCCTCTTGTCCTCCTAGTTCAGCTATCTGAACATGTCTGCTTCTCCACTGGAGTAGCTGTGACTTTCAGACATCAAAACTACCTCTTCTCCCACTTCAAAAAATTACTGCTTACAACTCTGAATTTTAATTTGGAATGAATTTTCTGTACAAATCTCTTCTTTCTTCTCTTCATCACCTAATCATTAATTGAATATAATTTCCCAATACAAAACCATTTACCATACCCCAGTACCAATTGGACCCATTAATTAAATATAGGTTATAGAGTAAATACCTGTTAATTGAATAAAAAATCCTGTAACCTGTCGTGAAATTACCCTGAATCTCCCCAGTTTTCCTTTGTTTATAGAACTATTGGGCCTTAGTACATCTAATTAAGACAGTTAATTTATTATATATCATGGAGCTCTGTCAAACAAGATATAATAGAATAAATGCAAAGTTTATCTCTAGAATACAGGAAAGTGACACAATCCCTGTAAATTGAATACTCCTGTTAAATGAATAATTTTCATTGGTAAAATGACTATTCAGTTAACAGGGTTCTTCTATAGCCTAAGTTTCAGCTGATACAGGATAGTCTGTAGCCATGCTGGATGTAAATAATTTGTCCTTTACTGATAATTCTGCTGTTTTGGATATAGTTGTATCACTAAGACTGTTAGACCTGGGTATATTCTAAGAAAAAGAGTTCTCTTAGACTATTATGCTAGCTCCAAACTTTGTTTCAAAACAGCATTAAAAAAAGCTACCTACATTGAACAATTGCATCATGGCAGTCACAGTGTCTGAATAATTTGTTTCTTTTATATGTGCAGTCACATTGCCCTGTCTATTTCAGTCACACTAGCATAGTGCAATGCATAAAATGTGTTCACCAAGTCTGGAATTGAAGGTTTGGGGGCACACTCCCAAGAGGAGCATCTACATCAGCTACAAGATGTGCTGGTCTGACTATCCCCAACATGCTTAACCCTTTCTCAGATGTAATGCCAAAAACTAGTCTGTGCCATTTAAAAAAATGGGCGTGCAGTGGCTTAGTTGGTAGAGGTGCAGGCTGCAAGCCAAGAGGTCCTCGGTTTGAATTCCACCTGTGGCAACCGGGTTGTGTACTTGGACAAGACACTTCGCCCCATTGCCCACGTGGGGGTACGTTGGGGAGCTTATTGCTCGGTGGTTTTCTCCAGGGACTCCAGCTTCCTCCACCTGTAAAACTTTCATGGTCATGATTAACCATTGTGCAGAAATATGTGGCCTTAAATACCAATAAATAAATAAATATATATTTACAAAAATCACCATTCAATTTTCATTATTTTTTCATTTTTTGTCTCAAAAACATAGCTTATGACCACTCATTGGAACGGGATTGTTGAGCTCATTCTAATGAGGGGTCATAAACTAACTTTTGAGACAAAAAATGAAAATATTTAGTTATTCCAGAATTTTGTTTGTAAGTGTTGTTTGCCTTCGTGTAAAGTAAAGGGTTAAGACTGCTAATTGGACCATTGAGACAAGGTCACAACAAAGTTTGGCACAGCTGTTTTGTCCTTTGAATCTGATTGAGGTATGTAATAATCTTATTTTACATTTCCTTTCAATTTTAACACACACTTGTGAGTCATGTAAATCATTTGGAGTTATTATGTCCTCTTTGACGAGCTTTAAAGCCTGCAGATTGAACTCTGTATCTATGTAGGAGAGCAGGCATATTATTAATTAGATTAAGGTTTATAATTCTTATAGATTCGCACTTCTTCAACTATGAAATTGGGTTGCAGACTTTCTACTTTTAATTAGCTTTGTAGGTTCTCGTCAGATCACCGAAGTTAAGCAACGTCGAGCCCGGTTAGTCCTTGAATGAGTGACCATCTGAGCGATCGATCCGGACTCCCGTGTTGTGTCCTTGGGCAAGACACTTAACCCTGATTGTCTACATCGGGACATGATGACTCTGTGTACTAAGGCGTACTGCATCTCGATGGTGCACATGTCTTCAACCAATCTAACCCTTCCTGTTCTGCAGTGCGGAGTTACGATTTCGGGGAGCTGGCAGCTGCTCATCGTTGCTTGGTGGTTCTCTCCGGGTACTCTAACTTCCTCCACCCATAAAACTGTCACCGACACAATATGACCTTGACTGTTAATGTGTCATTAAACCTTAATAAATAAATTAGCTTTGTAAAGTGTTCTTTCTGACCACTCGCTGTAACCTGCAGATTGAAATCTATATCTATGAGGAAAACAATGATAATCGCAATTTTCCATCACGTAAGTGCATTAGTCTAATAAAATATTCTTTTCAAACTTTGATGTGTAAATAAACTTGATGGATACTCTGACATGCAAAATTATGTGCTGAATGATCAATGAGTCACTGGAGAGTAAACATTTCAAATTTCTGAGACATGTCAAACACTTCAGGGATTATCCCTTTGAAACCGAGAACCCAGGAACATGATACGTCATAATTTCATTAAGTAGGATGGCTGCTATATGATTGTCGTGGGTAGACCAATCAATGTCTTCATTGAAAATATTGATGTGTCGACCTCTAAATAATGAATATGGACTCTCATCAGTTTATTTCTTTGAACTAACATGGAAAAAACCACTAGAGTTTAAAAGGTTAAAGAAAAAAAAATGACCTTCCACCGTCATAAAAAAATCCAGGTAAAATTTCATAAGATACAAACATTTTTTATTTAATAGCCTGATTGAAAATGTCCATTATTGTCTCGTAAACATAGTTTTTGACCTCTCAATGGAATGAATTTAACCAGCTCATTTGAATGAGGGGTCATAAGCTATGTTTTGGGGTGAAAATTGAAAAAAAATAATGAAGTTTGAATTGTGTTTTTTGTGAATAGCACTGGAGCAGTTTTGACTTTTGCATTAGATATTGTGTTAAGAAAAGACTATGGAAGTGCAATGGCTCAGTATGTAGAGGTGCAGGCTGCAAGCCGAGAGATCTTCGGTTTGATCCCTCCTGCGGCAACCGTGTTGTGTCCTTGGGCATGACACTTCATCCCGATGGCCCATGTGGGGGGCACAGTGGCATTGTATATTGCGGCATACTGCATATCGATGGTGCTCTTGTCTTCAACCAGTGCTAACCCTGCTTGTGTGGAGTTAGTTTGTTGGGGAGCTGACAGTTGCTTGCCATTGATTGGTGGTTCTCTCCAGGTACTCCTGCTTCCTCCACCCGTAAAACTCTCTGGCACAAGGTGACCCTGGCTGTCGAAAGTGTCATAAAACCCCAATAAATAAATAATAAGAGAATACAAAATAAATGCATTCTCTGGATGACACTTTCTGTGTTTTTCAGCTGTCAACACTTCATGATTATGAATTACAGGAAGAGTTGATATAAGGTTGAATTCAGTCGAGTTCAGTGGTATACATGTATTTGCTACGATAATTTTCATCAATGTTACTATAAAGTCATCTTTGCAACATCCATAACAGGAATAATAGTTATCTGACAGTAGCTCAAAAACTACAGTGATTTTTCAAAAGTTAGGAGTCATTTTGTCCATTCATTCATGCCATCTTATTTTGAATTTGAATTTAAATATTTAGGTGATAACTTGGAGAGTAAATATCTTGTTTCAATTACTTTCACTTGGTCATTACTCTGTTACTTATGCCATTTATCAAGTGGGATAAATGCACAGAACAACACGCGTGTGTGAATGGGTTACTCGATATGGCACGAGTACCAGCATGGAAGGATAAAACAAGAGGCTGCAGGACTCGAGTTTTATCCTTTCCCGATGACATGAGTACCAAATTGATTAACCAATGCACACTCGCATGTCATTCTGTGTTTATAATAATAATAATATAATAAATAATGTACATTTATATAGCACAAACATCTCACAATATTAAAAAAGTTCCATGGCGCTTTACAACACTGCTCATAAACAAAATGATGACCAACATAGGATTTAAAAATATTTGTTAAATAAATGGGATTTCAATCTAGATTTAAATGCTGTCAAAGAAGGGGCTGTTTTAACAAATTCTGGTAGCATGTAAACAGTCTAGGAGCATTATAGCTAAAAGAACGTCCACCGTAGCTAGCGAGAACATAGGATTTCTCTTCTAAAAGATTTTGGTTTGTGGAACGGAGGGGGCGTTTCGGTATATATGGTTTTACTAGATTAGCAATGTAAGCTGGGGACTGCTTCATATGTACTTTATATGTGAAGAGGAGAATTTTGAACTCAACTCTGGCCATAATAGGAAGCCAATGCAAACTTTTCAACTTAGGTGTTATGTGATCTCTCTTTTTCGCTAATGTCACAATGCGTGCTGCTGTGTTTTGAATAAACTGTAGTCTGCCAAGTTGTTTATTGGGAAGACCATGTAGAAGCGAATTACAGTAGTCCAGCCTTGAAGAAATAAATGCGTGAATGAGGCATTCTGTGGCATGCATGGTTAGGAATTTTCTGGATCGACCAACTTTCCGAAGATAAAAATTGGCAGACTGGCAGACTTTTGAAATATGAGGAACCATGGTTAAGTGAGAATCAAAATACACACCAAGGTTTCTAACAGTGGTAGATGGATTGATAATGGTATCTCCTACTTTAAGGCAGGGCAAATTGTCTGGGGCAGGTTTATGCCTGGAAGAAAAAATTATAAGTTCTGTTTTCTCATCGTCAAGTTTAAGTTTGTTTACCAGCAAAAAGGTTCTAATATCATCGATGCAATTCCGCAAAATTTGAAATTTCAACTCAGTGTCATTTGTATCCAAGGGGTCAAACTCCACATAGATCTGTGAGTCATCTGCATAGAAATGGCAGCCAATCCCATGTGATTGAATAATCTCCCCGAGGGGCTGTATGTATAATGTAAAAAGAATTGGACCCAGGACTGAGCCCTGTGGTACGCCAAATTTAAGTGGTACAGGGTTTGATTGAATTCCCTCAATTGGTACACACTGGGTCCTTTCTGATATGTCGGATTGAAACCACCTCAATGCAGATTCATCAATACCCAAATGCAAAAGTCTATCGGATATTACATGCCTTCACTTCTATAAAAACAATTAATAGAAGGACATTCAGCATATCATTTGACAAAAAGAACACATTTTATCTCCAACCAAATTTGCGAGGGGAACTTGTATTACTATTCCGTCCCCTGAGTTTTAATGTGTTCTGTGTCCCTACTGGCCCATAGAAGATATTGGAAATCAGGGGATGATTTTTAGCTATCACTAGCAATTGAAATTGTAATTGCGGTGCACGATTTGTAGAAAATTCCAGTGATATTTTGATTCATTATAAAAATAGTCTGTCAACGATTTCTGTTCTGCTCATATGTGCGGAACAGATTCTCATTTTCTGCATGGTTTAGTGTTGTTGTATATGGGGATTTCATAGAACAGATGTGTAATAAAAAGTGAATTTGCATTGTAATGCAATGATTGTCTTGTTTGTAGGATGATTGTCTTGGTACAGTCCAGTTCATATTGTTTTGGATTAGGAAAATTGTTTTTCTTTTTCAGAGAACAAGCCCACAATCCAGATGAACATAACTGTGATATTCAAAGTTCCATTTTCAAAGATAAAAGGCAAGACGGAAAAGTTTAAACTGTTAGTATATATTATTTACTCAACGACTTTTTGTCAGCAGGAAGTAACACTAACAAAACAACAGCAAAGTCATATTATGATGATGTTCAGAAGCATATCCCGAAAATGGGAAACATGAATAATCTTAAATAAAAATTATAAAGTTACAGCCCTGAACATCCAAAACCACCGTTATTCACTTCCAACATCCTGCTACACTGTTGATTTCTTGAAAACCATCATTGATATGTGTCTGGCATCTTCAATAATAAGAATTTATTGCACAGATGTCAGTTCAAATGTTTACCGACTTGGGCCAAAGAAAAGGTTAATTCCAGTCTCTTCCTGGGTACTGCGCATGTGCAGTACTAAAAGTATGCAGGGCCAGATATAACTTTTAAATTTTGGTATTGTATGCAAATTTTGGAGATGGGGGGGGGGGGGGGGTCAAAATTTTTTGTGTTTGGCACTTAATATTAATTTCTCAATGGCCTTTGGGCATGATTTTTCCCAGTCCCACCCCACAATTTCTCAATCTCAGTCTCCACTCAAATAAGCATTTAATTCACATTCGGTATTCTGCACTGATAGTCACAGTTCCTCAACAGACACTCTTTAGATACATTTGCAAGTGTTAAATTCTAAGAACCTTGTTAGTTATTTTCAGGCAAGTCTTGGCTGCCTATATGGCAACTTATCTAACTAAAAACAACTGCAAAGACACAGTATGTAGACTTACAAAGTGTAGCAAAAATACATATCTCCAAGCCTTTAAGAATAGTTTAACAGAGATTTTATGTGACATTTTGTTATGTAATACTTATTAAATGTTGTATACAAGTAGTATCTTCTGCATTAATGTTCTCATTTCAGTTTGAAAGTAATATTTTTTATTCTTTGTGTGTTTCTTTCCTCTGAAACAATTCCCAATTGGCATCTTCATGACACAAATTTTCCCAAGGCCATGGGGCCCTTTCCCAAAAAGGCAGAAGAATCCTTGGGTATTCTCCCATAAATTGTAATGAGCAAATCTATACAGAGTAAATAACATCATGTCAAAGATAATATGAGGCACATCACTAGACCTCAAAGCCTTTTAGTTGTGTTACATGTACTCCAGAATAAAACCCTAACTGGTTTCCAGCACTCAACCAGTTAACCCTTTACCCAACGTAACGGCCAAAACCGGCCAGCGCTATTCCCAAATATCGCCAATTAATTTTCAAAATATTTTCATTTTTTGTCTCAAAAACATAGGTTATGACCCCTCGTTGGAACGAGCTCTTCGAGCTCGTTCCAACGAGTGGTCATAACCTATGTTTTTGAGACAAAAAATGAAAAAAATTAGTTATTCAAGATTTTTTTTTGCAAGTGTCGTCTGCTTTTCATGTTAGGTAAAGGGTTAACTCAGGTCATATATTTGACAATTCAACCATTATTTTTTAAAGTTGGCATTGATGATGAGAAAATATGCAGCCTGAATGACCATGTGTGAGGGCCTGAGACACAAATTTTTATCTTTTTAGGCCTTGCTAAGTACAGTTTCATTCATTTTCATAAATCTGATGGAATCTAAGTTTGTACCATCGCCATACAGGTAACATTTTAAAGTACACGTCAATACACATCAAAGATATCTGATCTTTTTTCATCAATTCTTTCTTCAAGGTAATGCAGGGGTGGGGGCAGAAAGAACATAGGTTGGGGATGGGTGGGTGGTCAAGTGCCAAAAAAAATGAGCGAAATCAGTTAATGCATTTTGTTTCCTTTTTCTCTGTTATGGCATCTTTTGTGTCCCAAACTGTAACAAAATGTCACCAATTGATCATAAAAGCCTATTTAGAAGCATTATTAACAAAACTAACCTCCCTTCATATAAAAATATTGGAGAATTTCATCCAAAGCTGGCTTATGGATTGGTTTGGGTGCCCAATATTGAGCGGAAAAAAATTGCCCGACAATTTTCTAAAGTCAACAAAAATATCCATTCAAAACATAATTCATATCAAGTTTGTAGCTCAACTTTGGCGAAGCCAAATCTGAGGTATTGTCATGGTCCGTCATCCCTCAGTCGCGCCGTCAACACGGCTCAGGCTAGAGGCTGTATTTTTGAACCAATCTTTACAAAACTTGTTATCACCGTGGGACGAGAACGAGTGTTATTGGGTCCAGTCCAAAATTCAAGATGGCCCCTCTCTAGCAGCCGTTCTGTACAAAATTAGGTGCAATCAGATTTGTTTGCTGAACTTCCATATGAAAGCTCTGATTTGAATTATTTTTTGTATGAATGTTTAGTACCATGGGATACATCACATATAATACAGGTTTTTTTTTCTCAGGCGTAAATTATGCAAATTAGACTAACTTTGATTTATTTAGCGTTACTTTCAGAACTGTAAGTGCAAATGCCAATACGGCTCATGCTAGAGGCCGTATTTATGAACCGATCTTTATGAAACTTTTTGGATACCTTTGTTATCACCATGGGACAAGAACGAGTGTTTTTGGGTGCAGTCCGAAATTCAAGATGGCCGCTGGCAGCCATTTTGTCCAAAATTTGGTGCAATCAGATTTTTGCTCAGAACTTCCATATGGGCCGTGAGCTGCGAAAAGGGACTTTAGGGGTCAAAAATTCGAAATTGAGTTAGAGTTCCATCTCTACTCTCCTGAAATCGAGGATTCCAACAAAGTTTACTTTAGGTTCATCCGACATTTATAAATGGGTCAACGCGACATGTAAAGTGGGATGTCCAAGAGCTCCATAACTTGAATCGACCATTTGACGTTTCAACGTAATACTTATACAACGCTTGTGTGCAACGTTATCTCTCGTGAAAATGTGAACGTTTAGCGAACAGTAACAAGTTATTTCTTTTTCGAAAAAATGAAATATTTACAGGGCTCGATTTAACTGGATTAGCACAGCACTTTGCTCTCCAATTTCTGAATTTTGCTATTCAAGATTTATTAGTTTCAAGTGCTTTTGGATCAACTGCTAATCAATTTTCCAGGGTGAATAGTAAATTGCTATTCAAAATTTTCAGATTAAATCAAGCCCTGATTTAAGAATGAAGGAAGATAACAAACTACCATCTGAGCTTTAATTCACTATGGATATGGTTTAATTCACGGTGTGAGGGGAGCAATCTGCAAAGAACGTTTTGAAAAATATTTGTTTTCCCGAGCTGTCAGGTTTTTCATTTTTGTTTATTTCTTGTTCATTTCATGTTTGTTTTTTGTTTGTTTGTTTTTGTTTTTGTTTTTTTGTTGGGGGGGGGGGGGGGGGGGGGGGGGGTTATGCTGTTTGCACGTTTTCGGCTGCTTTGCATGCATCGGCAAAATTGAATAAAGAAAATCTATTAATACATGACCCACCTCACCAATATAACTAGTAGGCTGAAAACAGACAATAATAACAAAACAAAAAAAAAAAACAAAAAAAAAAAACAGAGGAAGAAGAAACCGAACCAACAGAAATTTTACAGTGCCATCTCCAATAATGACAATATGATATGGGCCAATTTGCACAACGTCGCAAATGCATCAGAGCATGGCGGACAATTTTTTCTCGAGAAAACTAACACTCAATCTCCAACCAACGGTAGTACGTACTCACTCCCACTGACGTCCAGCCAGCGTAATATATTATGCCTATAACATATCCTGCCCCCTTAATGACGAATGACGACTTCAGGAGGACAATTCTTAGAGTTTTATTCATAGATGGATTCACATACAACACTACTGCATTAAAATTCACCCTGACAATTTTGTGGTAAAATGTTATTATTCCCTATGCAGTACCAGTGACTCTTAAGTCTTCCATTTGCACAGCTCTGCATAGAGAATTATCTAAATGTACCACCCCAGCATACTACACATACATTCGTCGTATATTTTGCACCCCCAATCAAAACTCCTGGCTACGCCAGTGAGTATTTATCCCCCCCCCCCCCCCCCCCCCCCCCCCATGCACATAGGCCTATTCTCTGACCACCGTAAAAATTATTAAACAAATACAGGCTGGGTTTTTGTTTGTTTTTTGCTAAATATTAATGTGTTGCCCATTAATTTTAAATTGTTATTTTCTCTTATTTTTTGTCCCCTAACAAGCTTTGGATTAATTGATATTCACAAGACAAAGACATGATTTCTGAGTGTCAAAGCACGCATTTTGGTTTGTAATTTCAACACCAAAATGCTTACAAAATCTCGTATACAATTTTAAGCACCTCTGAAGTGCATCCCTCAGTAAGTGGGAAACGTAG
Source organism: Pictodentalium vernedei (assembly GCA_031216915.1). Lineage (NCBI taxonomy): Eukaryota > Metazoa > Mollusca > Scaphopoda > Dentaliida > Dentaliidae > Pictodentalium > Pictodentalium vernedei. Next base: position 110,992,114 of record CM062291.1, on the reverse strand, counting down.
GCATAAATGATTGGCAAGACTTGACTTTATAGTTATGTTGAGCCATGATACAGCCTTGATGCTGGCACCAATAAATAAATACTTAAATCGCAAATTGTATTTAAATAAAAGTTAGGTTCAGCTAATGGCCCTTATGAGTCTTCTATACAAGAAACCTAAAAAGGTGACTGATATATACTGTCACAAGTTTTACTTCTTTTGTCGGGAGAGGCTGTTATAGGTCACAAATAGGTCATATATCCCTTTATTCGATGAGAAAAACCGAAACAAATATTCCCAGAGCAGTCAGGTAACCTTAGGGCCGTATTTAAGAATGGGCAGACTGGGCGGATACACAGGGCCCCACATTTGAAGGGCCCCCACATTTGGCAGTTAATTTTGTCATGTTGTTCGAAATTTTCCTGTTGAAATGTTACATATTTTGGAGCTCAGAGTGCTTCCAGAAACTTCATGAGAGCCTCCAGAAATCCAAATTTACCTAGGGTAACACCCCCACCTCCACCCCCACAGGACCCCAATTAAGCCGCTCGTCGGCCAGGCCACTTCGGGATCTGCTTGTTATGAGCGTAAGAAAAAAATTGAGCTTCTGCTCGAAGCTGCCCAGGCCCCCCATATTTCTGAATCCAGCCCTTGGTAACTTGACGTCTCTGGACAGTTTGGAGTTTTTTTTCGCTGACACTGACTCTAAAGTTAGAAGCAATGTGTGAGAATGAGCAATCGCGTATCTCATCTTGGTGACAACATTTCTTCTATTAATTTCCCAGTATCAGCCAATAAATTACATGTAGTAGGAAAATAACTGGAGGCATTACGATTTTTCAGTGAGTGTATTTGTCGGAGGCTCTAAACTCGAATCTGAAAGTGGCTCGAGGGGTCAGGATCAACCACTACACGCATACAAGTGTATGCACAGAGAGTCACCTGTAATATTTTGTTGCCTAGGTAAAACGTTGGCTGACAAACGCCATCATTTCCTTTGAAAGGAAATGGCGTGAAAAGAAATCTTGAAGACAACATAATTTTAGGCACATCTCAAAACTGATTTATTTATTTGAGCTCCCATTAGCAAGTTATCTTGAAGTACAATGTACTGCAAGATTGTCTTCCCAATTCTAAATTTTGTTGCCGTTCAGTATTTTTGACACCACCATTAACACGTTTTGTAGAATCACAATTCACATGTACAGTCGAAACTCAAAGTTTACGGGACCGGCCGATAATTTCTACTTATCCCGGTCCTCCAGTTAGGCACTTGAGATGTATTTGAGGGATTTGGAAGCCTTGAACACAAGAACACAGAAACTTGTAATCTGGACAAAGGAACCACCTCCACACCTCCCAGAAAATATAGAACAGCGATGGTCTATATTTCCTGGGAGGGGTGGAGGGGGGCTGCTAGTCCCTGATTGCTAGGACCGATAGCCAACTTCGAGTTATCTCATAAATTCGAATTATCCGATTTCGAGTTATCGATTGCCGACTGTAGTTTCTAGTTTTTCAAGACAACTCCCATTCCCTACCACCTCTTGCTCCTGCCAGGAGAAAAGGGATCAGTGAACAAAAAACCCAAACAAGCAAACAAAAACAATACTCTGCAAAATAAGTTATTTTATACACGATAATGGGGTAAGTATTGTTTTTGTCTCTCGGTATTCCGGGGTGGGGTGGGGTGGAGGGAGGGAGGGGTGGATCAGTTGTAAAAAGTAAATAAATAAATAAAAACACGATTTGTTGGGGGAGGTGGCAGATAAAAACTGCAAGGGGTCCTGGGGAGAGGGGGTCCACCGAGGCCGAAGCATTTTTTCAAATCAACTTTTTTTACTTTGAGAAATAGAAGACTTTTCAGCATTGTCATGCATGTCATTAGTGGTCACTTAAGAACATGACAGTTTCATTTGCTTTGAAAGATATTTTTTTAAAGGTTGTCAGACACCAAAATTGAAAAAAAAAATTGCCCCCACCTCCCCCCCCCCCCCCCAAAAAAAAAGACAATTTTTTGTGCTCAAATTGTTTTCTAGATAGTCCAAGGCAAAACATTGCTTTTCGGACCTAGTGTATTATTTTTACAGCCCCCCCCCACCCCCACCCCCACCCCCACGGGTATTCCCTTTTGTGTTGTTGTATATGCGTGTTTGTGATATTGGCATCATGATGCAGTGAAATTACATCATTTCATTATTTCAAGCTTACATGCAGTCTACCTTACCACCCAACCAATCATTCGAACAAAATTATTCTTTCTTGTTTCATCAGAAAAAAAGAACTCAATTGTCACGAAGGGACTTCAGTTCATGAGGACTAGTGGGAGGTCAGCTGTAAAAAAAAAATACACGATGCCGAAAAAACAACATTCTGCCCCTGGACTACCTAAAACAAAATTTGAGCCATTTTTTGAGTGTGTGTGTGTGTGCAAAAATCCAGTTTTGATGAGAAATATGAAAACAGAAGTAACTTTCAAAGCAAATAAAACCTCTATCTTTTACCTATCATGTTCTTAAGTGACCACCAAAGATATAACAATGCTCAAAGGTCTTTTATCAGTGAAATAAATGTGTAAAAGTGGATTTGAAAAATATGGTTTAGCTTCGAAGGGGGGGGGGGGGGGGGGGGGGGGGGGGGGGCGCACCCCACAGGGCCTAGCGTCTTGCAAATGTTTTTCTGACCCAACCAGAGGTTATTCCAAGGGCTAAATTTGGGGTCTCGTGTATTTTTGTTTACAGCTAACGCCCCCCCCACACCCCCTTTTATGAAGACTTGAAAAAAACTGAAGGGTTTTTTTTTTAACTTTCTACTTCTTTGAAACGCAAATCCCTTCTTAAAATGAGTTTAGGAAAATGTTATACATTATTGGTCCCAGCAACAATTACCAGAACCGAGAAATGTTTCTCGAACAGCTTTGAAGGAAAGTTTTGATAGATAGTCTACTTGAATTTTGTCATTTTTAAAAAATTTGTTAAATGAATATAATTGAGTTGCATCACGATCACAAAATTAATAAGCCTCCAGTTGAAAGAAAAACTGACACAATTGTGAGCTACCAAAGTTGACCAGTAGCAGGGACGGCGCTAGAAAATCTTGCATGGAGGGGGGGGGGGGGGGGGGGGGGGGGGGCAAGTAGGGGACATGATATGCTCCCATGGGGAGGGAGTGGGTAGAGGTACATATCAGTACTTTATAAGGCAGGAGCAATCCTTGAAGATTTATTGGAGGGTTTTATTTTTATTTATTTATTTATTTATTTGTTTATTATCATTATTATTTTGGAAGGGGGGGGGGGGAAGGGGAGGTGATTCAATTTTTCTCGAGCTCCCAGACCTCTCCTCCCAGATAAAAAAAAAAACAGACAAAAAAATTTGCTTTCGGACTATTCTTGTGGCTTTTAAAGGTTTACACAGTTTTTGAACGTTGAAAATAATGAGGTAGGGCCTACGACCCATATTTCGAGGGCAAGACTCACGATCTGTGTTGGCTAACTGCATTCGAGCTTGTGGTTTTTTACTGGATAAGTTCATCGGCAGGGTGTGTAATGGGAATAACAAAAAAAAGCTAGGTCAATGTTTGTGAGAGAGAGGGTGTGTGAATGTGTTTGTGATGAATGGGAGAAAGGGGATGGCTGGCAAAATCTATGTTTGGGGATGGGGTAAATGCCCTTCACCTCACTCCCATCCGTAGCATCGACATGGTCACAAGTTACTGTGCTTGACATGAGATGTTGTGGCTTTTGAGATTGTAAAGAATGTAGGCTGTGGACATGCTGTATCCAGGGCTGTAGAAAACAAATCACATTCAGTTTCACAGTCCAACTATTCTGTTAGAAAATAGAACACCGCAATGCTTTGTCAGTATGATCTATGTGTACTGTAATGACTAGTAGTGACTGAGATAGAGCTTGAATACAGAACAGACAACTTTTGTCATTTTTACGCCACAGCGGAACTTCAAATAAAAACAGAAACAACAACAACAACAAAAAAAAACCTTCCTACGTTAAAAATCATTTTATTCCAGACACATAAAATTTGTAACTTGTAACTGGTTTTCAGTAGGTATTACTGCATGAACATGATGAATTCATGTTAGAACAAGTGACGGAAACAAAGATGATTTTGAAACCTGAGTTCTCGGCAACTTTCTTTTCGATGTCACACAGTGATTTAAAAATAGAAACACTCGTTGATGTAAACAATCCAGCGAGTGTGAAACGTCATTTAAACAGGTCAAAGAGAGTGAAGCAAAAAATCAGTCGTTTCACGTCTGCTGACAGCCCATTGAACTCTCTTGGAAAACAATGAAATCGGCGTGTTTTTGTCAATATATCTTTTGTGTGTGTTAATTTTCATCAGAAAATGCTGTGTGCCTCGAAGTTTTTATGACATTAATGTCATCGATTAATAGGAAACATGTAAAGTCATATGGAAACAACCAAACAATTGGATACGCCTGAAGCTGGTTTGCTACACAGTAGACAACATGTCTTCTTGAAAGTCAAGAACGCGCGTTGCACTGTCGCCTCGGCTATTTCGTTGGCAAATTGGCAAAGAACTGTTCAATTCATCAGAGCTCAAGAGAATGTTTTGAGAGTCTGATTCTATCTCTGACATAAAACATTTATTTAGTTACGGTAACCAGTTTTAATTTATTAAATACATTAAATCAGTGCGTTCCTCGTGTGGAAAGAAAAAAATAAAAAGCCGCGTGTGTTTATAAAACTTATTTGATCACGCCCACAATTTTTACGTCGTTCGTTTTTGACGTCTTTCTCTGTTTTCATTGGATATCCTGTAAGGTCCCTTTTCGCAGCTCACGGCCCATATGAAAGTGCTGATTTGAATAATTTTTTGTATGAATGTTTAGTACCATGAGATACATCACATATAATACAGGTTTTTTTTTCGTGCATAGTTTATGCCAATTAGACTAACTTTCATCTATTTAGTGTTACTTTCAGCACTGTAACTGCAAATGCCAGTATGGCTCGGGTTAGAGGCCGTATTTATGAACCAATCTTTATGAAACTTCTTGGATACCTTTGTTATCACTGTGGAACAAGAACGTGTGTTTTGGGGTGCAGTCTGAAATTCAAGATGGCCACCAGCAGCCATTTTGTACCGAAATTAGTGCAAGCAGTTTTTTGTACAGAACTTCTGTATGAAAGTTCTGATTTAAATAAATGTTTGTATGAATGTTTAGTAACATGGAATACATTACATATAATACAGGGTTTTTTTCTCGTTCAGAAATTAGGTGAACTTTGATTTATTCGGTGCTACTCATGTCGTGTACGCTGCCCATATGAACACAGAAATTGAGACCCCACTAATTACACTACGAGGTGGGGTCTCAAAACCCCACCACGTGACTTCAATTTGTCTATAATTAACTTGTGTTTTTTAGCTCACCAACATCTAAGATGTGGTGAGCTATTGTGATAACCTCGGGCATCAGCGTCAGCGTCCGGCGTGTCCAATATTGTAAGATTTAATGTTAAGGTGAATTTCTCAAGCATCAGTGGGCTCAGGCCTTTGATATTGCATATGTAGGTTGTAGGGGACTATCAGAACAGTATTTAACCCTGATACTATGACCTTTTTCCAAATTTCACCTAAAATTTTCTGCCAAAAATTGTTGTAAGAATTTGCGTTTAGGTATTGTAAGAATTTCCGTTAAAGTCAGCTTTTGTGCAGATTGTGCTGCTTTAACTTCTCATAACTGTTGATTTTCATATTTCAATAACAACTGTAGGTATTAACCCTACTGTATGCAGAAATTTAACGGAAATTTTCTTTTTTTTGAGTCAAAATTTTCATGTTTTTCTCGGACTGAGTAAATTTTAAGTTGTAAAACTTTGTAAACTTTGTGTTTAGGTGAGTTGTGTTTCCATGTGTCTTTCCAGGCGATTAATATTCTGCACTTGGGTTACTGAACTCCATTGCAGTAATATTTAACCCTCATTACATGCATATTTGAGGAATTTGAGGCTGATTTTCTGCCAAAACTTGTAAGAATTAGCGTTTAGGTGTTGTAAGAATTTGCGTTAAAGTCAGCTTTTGTGCAGATTGTGGTGCCTTCACCTCTCATTACTGTTTATTTTCTCATTTCAATAACAACTGTAGGTATTAACCCTACTGTATGCAGAAATTTAACTGATTTCTTTTCTTTTTTTCAGTCACAATGTTCACGTTTTTGTCTGACTTACTCAATTTTAAGTTCTAAAAGTTTGTGTTAAGGTGAAGTGTTAAGGTGAGTTCTGTTTCTATGTGTCTTTCCAGGCAATTGATATTGTACGCATGGGTTACTGAACTACATTGCGGTAACGTTGCGCCCTTATTACATGCATATTTGAGGAATTTGACAGGGATTTTTGGGACTTATATTCACTTTCTTTAAAAAAAATTTTTTTTAACTTTTTTTTTTTATTATTTAATACTTTTTCATACTTGTTACTAGTAACATTAAGACTTATTTTAGTTGTTGATGTGATGTATTTTTGTTGGGACTTATAGTCACTTTCTTGAACGAATGTTTTTCCGCAACTCCTCTTTAACCAATGAATGTACTTCAATTAAAATTTCAGTGATTTATGAAAGCCTTTCCTAATTCTTATTTATGATTTAATATCTGGCCTCACGATTCATATTCTTAATCATAAACATTTCTAAAAGATGTATCCAATGATTCTATGTTGAATTGACATATAATAAATGCAGAAATATAGACTTTCCAAAGCCATCACATAAACCACATTAATCATTTGATGCCTAGTTAATGATTTATATTAACTAAATATTAGGCATGTTACATTGGAACGACATTATCAAGCGCGAATGTAGGTGAGCGTTGGGATGTAACATCCCTCTTGTTGCAAGTGCGGTAATCAGGTTTATTCTTCCACCAAAAATAGTTTCAGTTCATTGTTGTTTAGTGATTGTTAGGTATTGCACTTAAGTATAAATTGAATACGTATGCTCCATACATGTTTTTTGATAATAAAACGCATTAATATGGCAGAAAAAACGATCAAAATATGGAGTTTGAATCGTGTTTTACTCTCGCATGAATATGTTAAACTGTGTGATGGGATGTTTGGATGACGTCGGTTTATCTTTTGATCTCTCAGTCGCCGGCTCTTAATTAGATCAATTTTTTTCACAGTCAGTGAAAAATTACCTTTACTTTTACTTGAAATATTAAAAAGATAGTTCAATATTTGAAAAAGTTATTAAAAGCTATTGCGATTCCGAATGTTGTTCATCAAAATCGATTCAGAACTCGAATTACAAAAAAATAAATATTATACCGTACTGAAATCATGGATGTGAGTTGAAAAAATTATAACTTGACCAGCACAATATCCGACGGTCTTTTACCTAACTGTAGCTATTGACGGAGAAGAATCATGTTACCGGTACTGAATTTTGAATAAATTGTGGGTTGGGTAGGAAAGGAATCTGATTTAAGATTTTAAATATTAAGTCCAGAGTGGAATGTTAAAATGTACATGTCGAGAGTGGAATTAACATAAATAAACTACATTAACGAAAAAGGAATGCTTGTGGTGGCCCTGGGACGTTTCAGCCCAACACGCTTCGGAATCCATATATTGAAGCACCTGCATGCACTAACAAGGAAAACTGGCCAAGATTGGGGGGGGGGGAGGGGGGGTGCAGATGGGCAAGCAATCGATGATATAGGCCTATTTGTGCGTGTGGGTTTATGGGAGTCTGGAGTCCAATTGCCAATGGGGGGGGGGGGGGGGGGGGGGACTATTTACTTCACCATTTAGGAGTGGTATGGATGACTGAATCTTACACTGCCAAGACACTGAAATGTGCTGGCTGCACGTAAAAATCAGGGGTAGCGCCAG